>CALSFV010000461.1:0-119339 GCA_943737045.1 Parapristionchus giblindavisi
AAATGACTCTAATAATTTTATTGACACAGATTTCATATGGAAAAGTAAAAATATATGCGAAAGATATAGTATATAGGACTTTCTTCTAGTCTGTCTATAATCAGTGGCCAGTTTTAAGAATCAGAGGTTGGTATCTTTCCTTCCCCATACCCAGGTCACTAAGTATGTGCCTCTCTCTCTTTACATGCGACCGTAATATCCCACATAGGTCAACTTTCATCTCAATACATTCGCTTACATCTAAAATTCGTTTATTCTTTTCTAAATTGGATTAATAACACCTCTGAATGAAACTCCAATGTCATTTTCCATAAAAATCAGCAAAGAAAGAATGAGGGAAAATATGGAAAAATCTACTACAATTCTGTAATATCTCCTGCTTGTGTCATTTTCTTTCGGTTTGACAGTTTATAAAGATGTTCGGAATTGATATCATCACTTTTATCAAAGATAAGGCCAATCAATATTTGTTCTCTACACGGAATACTCTTTAATATATTCATCGAATTCCTTTAATTAGCATAATTGAAATTGAGAAAGTAGCGTGAATTCCCCGTATTTTGTATTGTATTGCAATTGATAAATTAACGCGATTTCGTCGTAATCTCCCCATCTCCCCATCTCCCCATCTCCCCATCTCCCCATCTCCCCATCTCCCCATCTCCCCATCTCCCCATCTCCCCATCTCCCCATCTCCCCATCTCCCCATCTCCCCATCTCCCCATCTCCCCATCTCCCCATCTCCCCATCTCCCCATCTCCCCATCTCCCCATCTCCCCATCTCCCCATCTCCCCATCTCCCCATCTCCCCATCTCCCATCTCCCATCTCCCCATCTCCCCATCTCCATCTCCCCATCTCCCCATCTCCCCATCTCCCCATCTCCCCATCTCCCCATCTCCCCATCTCCCGACTTCCCCACTTCCCCATCTCCCCACTTCCCCACTTCCCCACTTCCCCATCTCCCCATCTCCCCATCTCCCCATCTCCCCATCTCCCCATCTCCCCATCTCCCCATCTCCCCATCTCCCCATCTCCCCATCTCCCCATCTCCCCATCTCCCCATCTCCCCATCTCCCCATCTCCCCATCTCCCCATCTCCCCATCTCCCCATCTCCCCATCTCCCCATCTCCCATCTCCCCATCTCCCCATCTCCCCATCTCCATCTCCCCATCTCCCCATCTCCCCATCTCCCCATCTCCCCATCTCCCCATCTCCCCATCTCCCCATCTCCCCATCTCCCGACTTCCCCACTTCCCCATCTCCCCACTTCCCCACTTCCCCACTTCCCCATCTCCCCATCTCCCCATCTCCTTATCTCCCCATCTCCCCATCTCCCCATCTCCCATCTCCCCATCTCCCCATCTCCCCATCTCCCCATCTCCCCATCTCCCCACTTCCCCACTTCCCCATCTCCCCACTTCCCCACTTCCCCACCTCCCCATCTCCCCACTTCCCCATCTCCCCATCTCCCCATCTCCCCATCTCCCCATCTCCCCATCTCCTTATCTCCCCATCTCCCCATCTCCCCATCTCCCATCTCCCCATCTCCCCATCTCCCCATCTCCCCATCTCCCCACTTCCCCACTTCCCCATCTCCCCACTTCCCCACTTCCCCACCTCCCCATCTCCCCATCTCCCCACTTCCCCATCTCCCCATCTCCCCATCTCCCCATCTCCCCATCTCCCCATCTCCCCATCTCCCCATCTCCCCATCTCCCCATCTCCCCATCTCCCCATCTCCCCATCTCCCCATCTCCCCATCTCCCCATCTCCCCATCTCCCCATCTCCCCATCTCCCCATCTCCCATCTCCCCATCTCCCCATCTCCCCATCTCCCCATCTCCCCATCTCCCCATCTCCCCATCTCCCCATCTCCCCATCTCCCCATCTCCCCATCTCCCCATCTCCCCATCTCCCCATCTCCCCATCTCCCCATCTCCCCATCTCCCCATCTCCCCATCTCCCATCTCCCATCTCCCCATCTCCCCATCTCCATCTCCCCATCTCCCCATCTCCCCATCTCCCCATCTCCCCATCTCCCCATCTCCCCATCTCCCCATCTCCCGACTTCCCCACTTCCCCATCTCCCCACTTCCCCACTTCCCCACTTCCCCACTTCCCCATCTCCCCATCTCCCCATATCCCCATCTCCCCATCTCCCCATCTCCCCATCTCCCCATCTCCCCATCTCCCCATCTCCCCATCTCCCCATCTCCCCATCTCCCCATCTCCCCATCTCCCCATCTCCCCATCTCCCATCTCCCCATCTCCCCATCTCCATCTCCCCATCTCCCCATCTCCCCATCTCCCCATCTCCCCATCTCCCCATCTCCCCATCTCCCCATCTCCCCATCTCCCGACTTCCCCACTTCCCCATCTCCCCACTTCCCCACTTCCCCACTTCCCCATCTCCCCATCTCCCCATCTCCTTATCTCCCCATCTCCCCATCTCCCCATCTCCCATCTCCCCATCTCCCCATCTCCCCATCTCCCCATCTCCCCATCTCCCCACTTCCCCACTTCCCCATCTCCCCACTTCCCCACTTCCCCACCTCCCCATCTCCCCACTTCCCCATCTCCCCATCTCCCCATCTCCCCATCTCCCCATCTCCTTATCTCCCCATCTCCCCATCTCCCCATCTCCCATCTCCCCATCTCCCCATCTCCCCATCTCCCCATCTCCCCACTTCCCCACTTCCCCATCTCCCCACTTCCCCACTTCCCCACCTCCCCATCTCCCCATCTCCCCACTTCCCCATCTCCCCATCTCCCCATCTCCCCATCTCCCCATCTCCCCATCTCCCCATCTCCCCATCTCCCCATCTCCCCATCTCCCCATCTCCCCATCTCCCCATCTCCCCATCTCCCCATCTCCCCATCTCCCCATCTCCCATCTCCCCATCTCCCCATCTCCCCATCTCCCCATCTCCCCATCTCCCCATCTCCCCACTTCCCCACTTCCCCACTTCCCCACTTCCCCATCTCCCCACTTCCCCATCTCCCCATCTCCACATCTCCCCATCTCCCCATCTCCCATCTCCCCATCTCCCCTTCCCCCCATCTCCCCATCTCCATCTCCCCATCTCCCCATCTCCCCATCTCCCCATCTCCCCATCTCCCCATCTCCCCATCTCCCCATCTCCCCATCTCCCCATCTCCCCATCTCCCCATCTCCCCATCTCCCCATCTCCCCATCTCCCCATCTCCCCATCTCGTGAAGGGATGGGACGTTGAGTGTCCTATCATTGAAGATGAAGAAGAAGATGGAAGCGAGAAGAAGCGAGCTCCATTGATCTACTCGCCCATTACTGGAGAGGTGCCCAATACTCTTTTTACGTTGGCTTTTGTTATCATAATATTACTTCACCATTTTGTCCCGTAATTATGAATTGTTGTCTACAAACGAATCCTAATTCTAGGCTGACGAAAATGTCGCATGAATATTGCATACAAGAACCCACGACCAAACGAACTCGTGATAAATGTGAAATGAATGAATCTCAATCAATAATTTCAGATTATCGGTCGTTCTCGCATTCATTTCGACGCTAACGGAGCGTATTCGGGATGTGATAATGACGCTATGTTCATAACGGGAACTGAACAGTGGACTGGTTAGTGTGATCAAAGATCAAAGATCATTTATACGATAAGATAACCAAAGATCAAAGATCAATTCTTGCAGATTTCGAGGTTCGTCTGTACAATGTTCGATATCGTGAGGATCTGACTCTGGGTCGAACTCGTGTGGTTCAAGGACAACCAATCGGATCACGACTCATGTGTGATAACTCGCCTGATTCTGTATTCATTGAGGTATTCAGTCGTTACATCATGAAAACACAAAGGAAAACATTCCTTTTCAACATCCTTTTATAGTATTTGAAACAACGAAGGCTTTTTTTAAAAACATTTTTGTTTACTCGAATAATAAATTTAATATCAAGCATAGTTTAAAATGGCAGTGTGGCAACTTAATCTTACCGGAGCGTGAGAGCACATTAGGCTTGGTGATTAGCTTTATGGAACAGGACTTCAGTGTTCACGTTAGTTCAAAATGTGAAAGAGATGGGAATAGCGGGGCAAGTGGAATTGTGAAGGCGACTTTCCAAATCTGTGGTGCGCGGTTTGGTGTGTTTTCGCAAAAACAGAGACGATAGTCATTAATCAGAGCGGCGCACCTCAGACAGGTTTGGTAGCGCGGCGGAGAGTGCGACAGAGACAATCATTGGATGCCATCGCGCACGCACATCCTCTCTAACTCATCCCACCAAACCCGTCTGACGTCCGCCGCGCCCTCTTTATATTCAATCTTTTGTCTAAAACTTTTGCCAGCGGTGGAAAACGGTATTTCATTGGTGCTCTGCTATTACAGAGGCTGAACTAACGTGTGTTTCACAAATTTCACTATTATTCAATTTATATTCCTCGATATTTCAGGTTCGTTATCAAGGTCGTGTTGTTGATATTACTGACATGATTACTGCTGACAAGTGCAAACTTCCCAATCTAACAGCGAAATAGATTATCGATTGATTACTTAGCATCTACTTTCATCTATTATGATCACTATTTTATCGACAATTGTATGATTCTATTTTACGCCATGACGATTATGAGTAATTTTGTTTCTTTATAATATTTTAAATAATAATACTGAACAAATATTTTGAATTTAATTTGCAGTTTCAATAAACTTCCAATATCAGATTAAATATCTATGTTTCAACAATACACACGTTCAGGTTAAATTGATTCTGACAATGAGTGATACCCTAGTCTAAGCTGGGTAACAGATTTGGTACAGGTTGGGAAATGATTGGCACAAGGAGGGAGTCGAACCCACGACCTATGCCTATCCGGGGCATTGCTCTATCATTAATCTAAGGGACTCGTCCTATTACAAAAAGTAGGAAGGCAATGATCGGTGTACAGGTAGCTTAATGGTAAATGGATAGGCAGAGGTCGTGGGTTCGACTCCCTCCTTGTACCAATCATTTGCCAACCTGTATCAAATACACACGTTATTTAAGAGGGTGCAAAAAGGGTGATTATGTACGAAGAAACTGTTATGGATACATTTGTCAAATTAATGTTCAAAATTCAATTCAATGGTTATTCATCACTCTTTCAATTGTGTCCAATAAGCAATTACCATAAAACAATCGCTGACGAAGTATTTATCGAGGGCTTCGTGATTTATCTCTAAATATTTTTCTGAATTTTGTGTCAAGAATCATTATTCGAAAATGATCAAGTGTAGCCGAATGAGTGTAATGATTATTAATGGAAAGATTATTATGAAATCGAGAATGAATTGATTTCTCTAGATTAGATTAAAGTAACGAGATCATAATAACTCATCGTAGAGATATCACAGTTGAGTTATGACTCGCTGATCATGAGATGATCTAAAGATCAAAGATCAATTGTACCAGAATGAAGGAGATGACATTGCACACATTGTCGCCTTTTTGAAAACTACTAGAAGACATTTTAAAATAGTTTAAATCAAATATAGAATAAAAATTTTTATTCACACTGAACTCTAACATGGGAACTCTTTCCTTGATTAGACAAATGATACTTACAATAATGACGAAATATTATACTCACCATGTTCTACCAAAAAAATTCGCCAAGCTGATCACAAACCTACTTTTCAAGCAAATTTGTATTAATTTTCCTTTTCCATTTTTTTTATATTTTTGTTGTGATGTGAAGAAAACCCGAACAAAAAATACCGAACAAAAAGATCCCAAAAACCCAAAAAACAGAAAAAGAATACTGAACAAAAAATCCCAGCCTACAGTACGCACAAAAATGTATCCTTTACTGAACACGATGAGTGGTTTTTAACACCCCGCACCCATGTCGCGAAATAACTTGTAAACTGCTTTTCAATTTACATCTGTTTTTTCTGTGTGTTTGAGGCTAGAACTTTTGTGTTGCGATCCGAACTTCGTATGTAGGTTCGATTCCCGCCCGGTGCAAAATCAATTTTGCATATTTTTCTTATTGTGGGAAGCTTCAAGTCAAAGTTAAATGTAGGGATTTCCCTCCAATGAGCCGCCGTGACTCTGTCTCTCTACTTCCTCTCTACCTCTCTCTCTACCTCTCTCTCTCTACCTCTCTCTCTCTACCTCTCTCTCTCTCTCTCTCTCTCTCCACCCTCTTATCTCTCTCTCTCCACCCTCTTATCTCTCTTCTTCCTTTCGCCTATCTCAGTCCTTTTGTTTCTCGATCGCCACAATTGGTTTCTTAACGAAGTTGATCCTCGAACTTTGAGAATTAGGCGTTATAATAAATAATATTGTGCCTTCAGCTTAATGACAATTCTCTCTCTGTTTAAAGGGAGAGTTTCCCATAAAAATATTGATTGAAATGCCGAAAATGTTTGAACGTTACCGTCCCCTTAATTAATTTATCTGTATGCGATCGAAGATTTTAAAATGGAGAGTATTTTGTTGTTTATCGCCCTACATGATTAGAGCACAAGACGTGTTAGTAATTTCGCTTTTCATTTTTACTTTTTCATTGCTCAATTGTAGTTACGAATTGTTCTCCGTTCGTTCTATTGTTTATTTATATTCGTCTAGTTCAAGCACAGAAATGACAGAGCCGTAAGCGATTTTACGGTCGCCAGTATTTTTCCCACCGAGTTTGTTTATTTCCGAAAAATATAAAAGAACGAGGAAGAAAAAAAGCCCGATTTTTTCATAATTCTAATTTGTATACATTTTGTCGACAGTTCTTTACTAGAAAAAAGTCGGTGCTGCAATATCGCGCCTCTACAGTACATTGCACTTGACCAGACGGGTGTTAATGTAATAAATGGAAAACGGATTAAAGGAAGGGTGACTTCACTCTATGGCCTCTTCATTGCGCACACTATTTCTCTGTTATCTAACAAAGAGAGAGAGAGAGAGAGCGTAGAGCGTTGGAGAGATCGTTGACAAAGGTGTCAGCCCCTTTAAGACACTAAACCCCCCTTTACAAAAATCAGAAGCTTGTTTATCAACTTAATATGCTATTGTTGGATTTGTCTTTCAACCCCTTTTCACAGTCAATATTCATCAACTTATTTTCCATTAACAATTGTTGCTTTAATTAGAATCATTTTAGATTATAATCGTCGAATTCTCACGTCGAATCAAAATGGATTTCTATAAGATCAAGCTAATACTTCTAATGGCGTTATTACATATTCTCAGATTTGTATTTGTTGTAGTAGGTATTGAAGTTTATTCGACTTTATTCGTATTTTTGGTATTTCAAATCCAATTTCAGGATGTGTTGGAGTTCCCTTGATGTTATTCGCTATTGGATATACATGGTATCAATACTACGCAGATCCAATGATAAATGACTGGGCATGTGTTAAAGAAGGGGACCCATGAGTTGGCATGACTGACTCCCGCCACGATAAGCATGCTGGCTATTGTTTATATTATATGGTAATTGGCGTAAGGGATAATGAGAAAATGAGAGAGAAAGTATGCAAATTCGATGAGCACTCTCTACATGCCTTGAAAGTTGTACTTTCAATGCTCATAGTGAGCTTTAAACATATCGGGAATCAATATCAGATATGTCTTTCGATTCGTGTGATGAATCTCTATCATACTATCCGAACAGTCTTATTACGAAAAAACTCATGTTTCTTCGTTTAAAAATGTATTTAATTTACTTTACCGCATCGCTCGCGGCTTAGAGAAATGCAAACGTGCAGAAACGATTCTTTAATTCTTTCCTCATTTCAACGTTTTCTTGTGGAGCGGGATTAGGCATCCACATCTACCTTTTAAAGACAATGGACCATTATCAGAAATATATTGGTGTAGGTAACGTTATGACTGATACATGCGGAAAACAAATTTCGTCCCATTTTATAACCCTTTTGTGAAATCAACTTGATTTTGATTTTTGATTTATAACACATTTATCAAGAGTAGGACTCTGATGTGCATGGGGAAAAAGCTCTTCTTACTTCCGACAGTCCCAGAACACCGACGTTGATCTTCATATGCGCGTCTTCGATTTTACAAATCCGAGAAGATCGGCAGGCAGTTTGGAGATGACCGAAGAAGTTGGCCTCCCATGATTGGGTCTCACTGCCACGGTGACCCAATCCGGCTTGGCAGGGATTCTTGATGCTCAGAGCAAAATGAACGGGCGACCGCTAAAGATGACTGACGCAAACGAGAAAGAAAATCAACTAAGTTTGTTTTTTTTAACAAACAAATCGTAATATTCACTCCTTGCGGGGCGAATATTGCGATGTCATAATTAATCGATCTAGATAAAGATCTGAAAAGTTCTTCTATTTGAAAGAGAGATTAGACTGACAATCAACAGCCTGGTAGAATATGAACGAAAAGAACAAGGATTGGTTGTTGAAAAAGATTTCCGAACTTTCTTGTTAAAAAGTGAAATCTAGATGGGGCAAGATGTATGTTTGTATGTACTATTACTCTTGGACAAGATTATAAAAATAAATTGAACAACATCTCTCTAATTCATCTCGTACTTCTCTGTCCTTTCTATTGTTTGAAACCATTCTTTTGAAATTCCTTAAATTGTTACTCATAATTGTTGCAGAAACCCGGTCCAAGTCAACTGGATGCATTCTTCTCGCGCTACCGTTACTTCTTCCAGCAGAGTGACAGAAGATTTGAGAATGCGCCGGCCCAATCGGGGTACGGTAGCTTTACCTTACTGTAATGTTATTGTTCAGCATAGATACAGTAGTTGCATATTGGACAAATAATGTAATTATTAATTTTATGTACAGTGATTCACCCTGGTTGAATTTGAAGTACCTCGCTCTGGTTGACAAAGCGCAGAAACAGTGGTTCAAAGCAGAAGATACTGATAAGAGGTTGCTGCATTTCACAATAGTTATACAGTACAGCTAGGTTGTACCTACAAATAACAAACATTTTATACAGGAGTGAAACACGAGAAACAGGGTACACGCGGAAATGATAAACGGATGCAATAGATGATAATTGAGTGAAAAGGATGATAGTGAGAGAATGAATAGATCAGTTAGATTAGTGATAAAGCGAAGAGATAATAAAATACTATCAAAATATATGATGATAACACAGTATACCATCTATGGTGTAGATGAAGGTGGTAGCCGATATTTCAGCTTTAGGACATTTTACTATTGTTGGTGAGCATAAAGTATCTAGTTGCTAAACAGGCTTGATGGAAAAATAATATAAATACTAATTACAGGAATTTCGAGTCCATGCATCAGATGGCTAATGTGCAGAAACAGTACTTTGAAGCGGAAGGTACTGATAAGAGGTTGGTGCACTTCACAATACTAATATAATATAATTATCGATTTCAGGGATTTGGATTACCTCCGTCAGGTTGGCAAAGCGCTGCAACAGTGGCTCGATGCAGAGGTTGGTGCACTTCACAATAGTTATACAATACAGCTAGATCGAATTGTTAACACGTGATCCACTACACCCCGCTGCGGAGCGCATTTGGCCGCTTCATTTATTTCCTTTGCGTATTAATATTCTTTTTCGCTTCTCAACGAATAACGAATAACTTACTTGAATGATCACTTCAGATCGAATAAGAAAATGACAAATCTGGTGTACTATATGTAGTAATCTGTGATCTAGTGGAATGTGGTAATCTGTGGTACTGTGTACTATATACCAAGAGAATGTGTGCAAAAACGCACACTCGGAATATTTCTCCTGTGCTGTCTTGCCTTCATCTCGATTACCACTTTTCTTACTCACGCCTAACCTGTCTGACCTTAGCCGCAATGTTTTCATATTTGTTTTGCGTGTTTTTTTCTTCAGAACTATGGAAAATAAGAGATAGACATTGTGGCTACTATCGTAAATATAATTCAACTACGGCCGTAAACAAGAACAACGGGAAAACCGTTTTCCGGGAAAATGTGACGTCATTAGCGTAGGCGGAGGATTTTTGGAAAACGCCTCCGCCTACGCTAATGACGTCACATTTTCCCGGAAAACGGTTCTTGCATACGGCCACTGATTTTTATGCGGTCAATATTGACGAAAAATAAATTATTCTGTGTATATGATAATTACAGGTTAAATGAGCGAAGTTCACTGGCACTTTGAAATTTTGGCTACTAATACTCCTTTAAGACATTCTGGTCTTGGAACGTTTTTCGATAAGAGATCAACGAACGTTGGAATTCGGCCTTCCCGACATTTTTTCATATTTAATTAATTCTCACTATTTTCCCATGACGAACGACAATTTTTTCGGTTAATTATTATAATAGGTTCTTCATATGATAACACACCTTCAGTTTAAAAAAAGTATAATTAATAAAAAAATGAAAATTTGTGAACCAATTTTGTTGTTCTACATGTGTAATAATGCTGAGTTTTACGGTATGATAGCGAGATTTATGTTAGTTTTGTACGCATTTCATCGCCATGATCGAGGTATTTGTCAGTTCATCCTCTTGCTCTATGTATAGATGCACTGGAGACGTGCATATGACGCCACTCCTCATACACGTTTTGTTCATACATCCAAAAGTCGAGTATGTGGGAGCTGATTAGTGATTAGTTTATTATTGAACCAGCAGCAGGCAAGAAGGAGGACAATCCCGTTTACTCCCCTTCCTTCCCATTCTGGTCACCTCACCTGCCTCTCTGCTCTCTCGCGCCGACATACTCTAAAAAGATTTATCGAAATTATCTTCCTATACTTGGCTCCAAATTTTTTATATGGGGTCCTGAAGCCATTCCGGAAAAATACATTTTCGTCTTTGAGAGAAATTCCATTTTTAAAAATTCATGAAACTTTTTCATGAAAATGATATTCGTGTGATTAACAATGAGAATAACAAAAGTCGATATATCTGTAGTACAAAGTATCAAATCAATAATACAATCATTGCACCCATGCATAGAAGACTGCGGTTTTATTGATTGGATCTGTCGAATTTGCATCCAGCACCCACCCTGCAGTGAAGTGATCTTTCATTTCCAATTCCGTGACATAAGTCCTGCCTTCTGAAATTGTAGGTTTCAAATTATGGGAAGTAGCAAACTAACGGATTGCTGATAACATCATTATGATAGGGTGCATTTATTTCTGTTTATTATAAATGTCAAAACATTCCTTTTAAAGTAACATCCCGGGCAAGTTTGAAACTCTCTGCTCTGGCTACATTATCTCGCCTTCTGTGTATTCGAGAGAATATTGAAAACGCGGAGAGATTATGTTGGGGGTGTGCACTTATTGTTAGAAAGACAGACAGCTGCCACATCATCCGTACAGATCACAAATCATCAATAGAATCATTTTGGAATGAGTTGAAATGAATATGTGTGCTCTCTAATAATGACGTTCTCGCGACCGATTCCAGATGTCAAATCGTCGTATTGAACAAATAGCCGCTCGTTGTTGCTTAAAAATCGTGAAGCAGAAATCAACGCTTTGATACTGTTTATTTCCTCCATCTTTTTGAGTGGTTTATCCCGAATGCAGGTTCGAACCGATATATTATAGGTAACCCTAGTTTGCAGCCTAGTCGTGCACATCTTTCTTTCTAAGTATCTCTCTTTATCTCTTCGCTTCTCTTTCTCTTTTCTCTTTCTGGTCTCTTTCTCTCTCTCTCTCTCTCTCTCTCTCTCACTTCCCATAATTTGAAACCTACAATTTCAGAAGGCAGGACTTATGTCACGGAATTGGAAATGAAAGATCACTTCACTGCAGGGTGGGTGCTGGATGCAAATTCGACAGATCCAATCAATAAAACCGCAGTCTTCTATGCATGGGTGCAATGATTGTATTATTGATTTGATACTTTGTACTACAGATATATCGACTTTTGTTATTCTCATTGTTAATCACACGAATATCATTTTCATGAAAAAGTTTCATGAATTTTTAAAAATGGAATTTCTCTCAAAGACGAAAATGTATTTTTCCGGAATGGCTTCAGGACCCCATATAAAAAATTTGGAGCCAAGTATAGGAAGATAATTTCGATAAATCTTTTTAGAGTATGTCGGCGCGAGAGAGCAGAGAGGCAGGTGAGGTGACCAGAATGGGAAGGAAGGGGAGTAAACGGGATTGTCCTCCTTCTTGCCTGCTGCTGGTTCAATAATAAACTAATCACTAATCAGCTCCCACATACTCGACTTTTGGATGTATGAACAAAACGTGTATGAGGAGTGGCGTCATATGCACGTCTCCAGTGCATCTATACATAGAGCAAGAGGATGAACTGACAAATACCTCGATCATGGCGATGAAATGCGTACAAAACTAACATAAATCTCGCTATCATACCGTAAAACTCAGCATTATTACACATGTAGAACAACAAAATTGGTTCACAAATTTTCATTTTTTTATTAATTATACTTTTTTTAAACTGAAGGTGTGTTATCATATGAAGAAGAAATTATAATAATTAACCGAAAAAATTGTCGTTCGTCATGGGAAAATAGTGAGAATTAATTAAATATGAAAAAATGTCGGGAAGGCCGAATTCCAACGTTCGTTGATCTCTTATCGAAAAACGTTCCAAGACCAGAATGTCTTAAAGGAGTATTAGTAGCCAAAATTTCAAAGTGCCAGTGAACTTCGCTCATTTAACCTGTAATTATCATATACACAGAATAATTTATTTTTCGTCAATATTGACCGCATAAAAATCAGTGGCCGTATGCAAGAACCGTTTTCCGGGAAAATGTGACGTCATTAGCGTAGGCGGAGGCGTTTTCCAAAAATCCTCCGCCTACGCTAATGACGTCACATTTTCCCGGAAAACGGTTTTCCCGTTGTTCTTGTTTACGGCCGTAGTTGAATTATATTTACGATAGTAGCCACAATGTCTATCTCTTATTTTCCATAGTTCTGAAGAAAAAAACACGCAAAACAAATATGAAAACATTGCGGCTAAGGTCAGACAGGTTAGGCGTGAGTAAGAAAAGTGGTAATCGAGATGAAGGCAAGACAGCACAGGAGAAATATTCCGAGTGTGCGTTTTTGCACACATTCTCTTGGTATATAGTACACAGTACCACAGATTACCACATTCCACTAGATCACAGATTACTACATATAGTACACCAGATTTGTCATTTTCTTATTCGATCTGAAGTGATCATTCAAGTAAGTTATTCGTTATTCGTTGAGAAGCGAAAAAGAATATTAATACGCAAAGGAAATAAATGAAGCGGCCAAATGCGCTCCGCAGCGGGGTGTAGTGGATCACGTGTTAACAATTCGATCTAGCTGTATTGTATAACTATTGTGAAGTGCACCAACCTCTGCATCGAGCCACTGTTGCAGCGCTTTGCCAACCTGACGGAGGTAATCCAAATCCCTGAAATCGATAATTATATTATATTAGTATTGTGAAGTGCACCAACCTCTTATCAGTACCTTCCGCTTCAAAGTACTGTTTCTGCACATTAGCCATCTGATGCATGGACTCGAAATTCCTGTAATTAGTATTTATATTATTTTTCCATCAAGCCTGTTTAGCAACTAGATACTTTATGCTCACCAACAATAGTAAAATGTCCTAAAGCTGAAATATCGGCTACCACCTTCATCTACACCATAGATGGTATACTGTGTTATCATCATATATTTTGATAGTATTTTATTATCTCTTCGCTTTATCACTAATCTAACTGATCTATTCATTCTCTCACTATCATCCTTTTCACTCAATTATCATCTATTGCATCCGTTTATCATTTCCGCGTGTACCCTGTTTCTCGTGTTTCACTCCTGTATAAAATGTTTGTTATTTGTAGGTACAACCTAGCTGTACTGTATAACTATTGTGAAATGCAGCAACCTCTTATCAGTATCTTCTGCTTTGAACCACTGTTTCTGCGCTTTGTCAACCAGAGCGAGGTACTTCAAATTCAACCAGGGTGAATCACTGTACATAAAATTAATAATTACATTATTTGTCCAATATGCAACTACTGTATCTATGCTGAACAATAACATTACAGTAAGGTAAAGCTACCGTACCCCGATTGGGCCGGCGCATTCTCAAATCTTCTGTCACTCTGCTGGAAGAAGTAACGGTAGCGCGAGAAGAATGCATCCAGTTGACTTGGACCGGGTTTCTGCAACAATTATGAGTAACAATTTAAGGAATTTCAAAAGAATGGTTTCAAACAATAGAAAGGACAGAGAAGTACGAGATGAATTAGAGAGATGTTGTTCAATTTATTTTTATAATCTTGTCCAAGAGTAATAGTACATACAAACATACATCTTGCCCCATCTAGATTTCACTTTTTAACAAGAAAGTTCGGAAATCTTTTTCAACAACCAATCCTTGTTCTTTTCGTTCATATTCTACCAGGCTGTTGATTGTCAGTCTAATCTCTCTTTCAAATAGAAGAACTTTTCAGATCTTTATCTAGATCGATTAATTATGACATCGCAATATTCGCCCCGCAAGGAGTGAATATTACGATTTGTTTGTTAAAAAAAACAAACTTAGTTGATTTTCTTTCTCGTTTGCGTCAGTCATCTTTAGCGGTCGCCCGTTCATTTTGCTCTGAGCATCAAGAATCCCTGCCAAGCCGGATTGGGTCACCGTGGCAGTGAGACCCAATCATGGGAGGCCAACTTCTTCGGTCATCTCCAAACTGCCTGCCGATCTTCTCGGATTTGTAAAATCGAAGACGCGCATATGAAGATCAACGTCGGTGTTCTGGGACTGTCGGAAGTTAGAAGAGCTTTTTCCCCATGCACATCAGAGTCCTACTCTTGATAAATGTGTTATAAATCAAGAATCAAAATCAAGTTGATTTCACAAAAGGGTTATAAAATGGGACGAAATTTGTTTTCCGCATGTATCAGTCATAACGTTACCTACACCAATATATTTCTGATAATGGTCCATTGTCTTTAAAAGGTAGATGTGGATGCCTAATCCCGCTCCACAAGAAAACGTTGAAATGAGGAAAGAATTAAAGAATCGTTTCTGCACGTTTGCATTTCTCTAAGCCGCGAGCGATGCGGTAAAGTAAATTAAATACATTTTTAAACGAAGAAACATGAATTCTCGTTAACACATGCCCAGTCATTTATCATTGGATCTGCGTAGTATTGATACCATGTATATCCAATAGCGAATAACATCAAGGGAACTCCAACACATCCTGAAATTGGATTTGAAATACCAAAAATACGAATAAAGTCGAATAAACTTCAATACCTACTACAACAAATACAAATCTGAGAATATGTAATAACGCCATTAGAAGTTTTAGCTTGATCTTATAGAAATCCATTTTGATTCGACGTGAGAATTCGACGATTATAATCTAAAATGATTCTAATTAAAGCAACAATTGTTAATGGAAAATAAGTTGATGAATATTGACTGTGAAAAGGGGTTGAAAGACAAATCCAACAATAGCATATTAAGTTGATAAACAAGCTTCTGATTTTTGTAAAGGGGGTTTAGTGTCTTAAAGGGGCTGACACCTTTGTCAACGATCTCTTCAACGCTCTACGCTCTCTCTCTCTCTCTCTCTCTTTGTTAGATAACAGAGAAATAGTGTGCGCAATGAAGAGGCCATAGAGTGAAGTCACCCTTCCTTTAATCCGTTTTCCATTTATTACATTAACACCCGTCTGGTCAAGTGCAATGTACTGTAGAGGCGCGATATTGCAGCACCGACTTTTTTTCTAGTTAAGAACTGTCGACAAAATGTATACAAATTAGAATTATGAAAAAATCGGGCTTTTTTCTTCCTCGTTCTTTTATATTTTTCGGAAATAAACAAACTCGGTGGGAAAAATACTGGCGACCGTAAAATCGCTTACGGCTCTGTCATTTCTGTGCTTGAACTAGACGAATATAAATAAACAATAGAACGAACGGAGAACAATCCGCAACTACAATTGAGCAATGAAAAAGTAAAAATGAAAAGCGAAATTACTAACACGTCTTGTGCTCTAATCATGTAGGGCGATAAACAACAAAATACTCTCCATTTTAAAGTCTTCGATCGCATACAGATAAATTAATTAAAGGGACGGTAACGTTCAAACATTTTCGGCATTTCAATCAATATTTTTATGGGAAACTCTCCCTTTAAACAGAGAGAGAATTGTCATTAAGCTGAAGGCACAATATTATTTATTATAACTCCTAATTCTCAAAGTTCAAAGATCAACTTCGTTAAGAAACCAATTGTGGCGATCGAGAAACAAAAGGACTGAGAGAGGCGAAAGGAAGAAGAGAGATAAGAGGGTGGAGAGAGAGAGAGAGGTAGAGAGAGAGAGGTAGAGAGAGAGAGAGAGGTAGAGAGAGAGGTAGAGAGGAAGTAGAGAGACAGAGTCACGGCGGCTCATTGGAGGGAAATCCCTACATTTAACTTTGACTTGAAGCTTCCCACAATAAGAAAAATATGCAAAATTGATTTTGCACCGGGCGGGAATCGAACCTACATACGAAGTTCGGATCGCAACACAAAAGTTCTAGCCTCAAACACACAGAAAAAACAGATGTAAATTGAAAAGCAGTTTACAAGTTATTTCGCGACATGGGTGCGGGGTGTTAAAAACCACTCATCGTGTTCAGTAAAGGATACATTTTTGTGCGTACTGTAGGCTGGGATTTTTTGTTCAGTATTCTTTTTCTGTTTTTTGGGTTTTTGGGATCTTTTTGTTCGGTATTTTTTGTTCGGGTTTTCTTCACATCACAACAAAAATATAAAAAAAATGGAAAAGGAAAATTAATACAAATTTGCTTGAAAAGTAGGTTTGTGATCAGCTTGGCGAATTTTTTTGGTAGAACATGGTGAGTATAATATTTCGTCATTATTGTAAGTATCATTTGTCTAATCAAGGAAAGAGTTCCCATGTTAGAGTTCAGTGTGAATAAAAATTTTTATTCTATATTTGATTTAAACTATTTTAAAATGTCTTCTAGTAGTTTTCAAAAAGGCGACAATGTGTGCAATGTCATCTCCTTCATTCTGGTACAATTGATCTTTGATCTTTAGATCATCTCATGATCAGCGAGTCATAACTCAACTGTGATATCTCTACGATGAGTTATTATGATCTCGTTACTTTAATCTAATCTAGAGAAATCAATTCATTCTCGATTTCATAATAATCTTTCCATTAATAATCATTACACTCATTCGGCTACACTTGATCATTTTCGAATAATGATTCTTGACACAAAATTCAGAAAAATATTTAGAGATAAATCACGAAGCCCTCGATAAATACTTCGTCAGCGATTGTTTTATGGTAATTGCTTATTGGACACAATTGAAAGAGTGATGAATAACCATTGAATTGAATTTTGAACATTAATTTGACAAATGTATCCATAACAGTTTCTTCGTACATAATCACCCTTTTTGCACCCTCTTAAATAACGTGTGTATTTGATACAGGTTGGCAAATGTACAAGGAGGGAGTCGAACCCACGACCTCTGCCTATCCATTTACCATTAAGCTACCTGTACACCGATCATTGCCTTCCTACTTTTTGTAATGGGACGAGTCCCTTAGATTAATGGTAGAGCAATGCCCAGGATAGGCAGAGGTCGTTGGTCCGACTCCCTCCTTGTGCCAATCATTTGCCAACCTGTACCAAATCTGTTTCCCAGCTTAGACTAGGGTATCACTCATTGTCAGAATCAATTTAATCTGAACGTGTGTATTGTTGAAACATATTTAATCTGATTTGCGAAGTTTATTGAAACCGCAAATTAAATTCAAAATTGTTTTTCATTATTATTATTCAAAATATTATAAAGAAACGAAATTACTCATAATCGTCATGGCGTAAAATAGAATCATACAATTGTCGATAAAATAGTGATCATAATGGATGAAAGTAGATGCTAGGAAATCAATCGATAATCTATTTCGCAGTAAGATTGGGAAGTTTGCACTTGTCGGCAGTAATCATGTCAGTAATGTCCACAACACGTCCTTGATAACGAACCTGAAAGAGGAATATAAATTGACCAACAGTGAAATTTCTGGAATGATGAAGTTTATTGAAACTCGGTAAGATTAAGCTGCCACTCTTACAGTTTCAAATAAGCGTGGAATTCCATTTAATATTCGAATAAACAAAAGCGTTTCAGTGTCACCCTTTGTGGTTTCAAATACTATGAAAAGAATGTAGAAAAGGTATGTTCTCTTTTTGTTTTCATGATGTAACGACTGAATACCTCAATGAAGACAGAATCGGGTGAGTTATCACACATTAATCGAGATCCGATTGGTTGTCCTTGAACTACACGAGTTCGACCCAGAGTCAGATCCTCACGATATCGAACATTGTACAGACGGACCTCGAAATCTGCAAGGAATGATCTTTGATCTTTGGTTATCTTATCGTATAAATGATCTTTGATCTTTGATCTTACTAACCAGTCCACTGTTCAGTTCCCGTTATGAACATAGCGTCATTATCACATCCTGAATAAGCTCCATTAGCGTCGAAATGAATGCGAGAACGACCGATGATCTGAAATTATTTATTGAGATTCATTCATTTCGCATTTATCAAGAGTTCGTTTGGTCGGTTCACGTATGCAATATTCATGCGACATTTTCGCCAGCCTTGAATTAGTATTTGTTTATAGACATCAAGTCAAAAATAACGGCACAAAATGGTGAATTGATATTTTGATAACAAAAACCAACAAGTGCGGTAAAAATGTCGTAAAAAGAATATTGGGTACCTCTCCAGTAATTGGTGAGTAGATCAGTGGAGCTCGCTTCTTCTCGCTTCCATCTTCTTCTTCATCTTCTATGATAGGACACTCAACGTCCCATCCCTTCACTCCGTTATAACGACTGGAAAAAAATAAATTATAATTTTTTTTTAATATTAATTTTTGCAGGGAATTGAAAAGTTGACAAGGAAATCGAGTTTTACCTGTCTGACTTGAAAGTGGGCGTTCCCAACAGTCGATTACCCGTGTTTGATTCGCAAATCTGACCAGTGCACATGCCTGAATTATCGATTTAATCTGATCTATTACTCTGGGGTCTACCGTAATCCACTATCTTTCTGTACTCAAATTTTTTTCTCACATTGCTGTAGATGATAAGTAGGATCGATTTCTCTTCCTTCCTTAGTCAGAGTAAGTTGAAGATGAGGTTCGACTCCCTTCTGTGCTTCGTCCTCGTTGCAAACTCGATCCATGGCTTTTCCGATCTCATCGCCAGCCTTTGATTATTATAATTAAATTAATATAATCAATAATTAAATAAATATAATAAATTAAAAACATCAAATAATATAATAAAAATAATATTTAAAAATAATTTAATTAATTAATTAATTAATTTGTTCGAACATTGGTTACTATTGTTATCAAACATCAATTTTATATTCGTTTTCTTACACTATTAACTGGAAATACATATCACTCATCAATCATTGGTTAATTATGTGTTTTATCGATTGATTGTCTAATGATTATTGATTGATCACCTTGACTTTGCCTCCGAAGTGATTAAGATCTACACTACCGATGTACACGACGTATCCTGAATTCGCATAATTATTTATTCTTACTGTAACCATGATTAACCAAAAAATCGTATTCACATCATCTACCATAACCTTTTCATGCTCATTTTTCGTATTACATTTATTATCTACCGTAACCCAATACTGCTCATTTCTACCATAATCATGATCAACCGTAACGCACCTTGCCATTGTCCGGTTCCTTCGATCTTCACTCCACTGTCTGCACACTTCTTCTCCTTACGGTCTCCGAAAGGTCGCCAGAAAACCCTGGAATCGATCGATGAAACGATATACTGTAACCGATCATCAACATCAGTAGTCAAGCATAACAACAATCAATCGATATATGCAGTTATCTACAGTAATCTTACAATCAATCGATCTCTACAGTAATTGAATATCATACATTTCTCCATCGATAGGAGCGAAGACTTTTCTTCCGGCATCACAGCGAATATCAACTGCATCGAGAATACGACCATCCGATCTGGAGAATTTATCGATTACCAATCAATCAATAAATCAATCTACCGTATACCTCGTGGTACGGAATTCGCTACAGGATCCATCTCGATCCGGACACCTTCTCAGATCATTCTTGTCATTGCCATCGCACACTTTCACCATGCATCCGAGTGAGCGAACTGAAAGATCGAGAATATAGGAAAAAATGTTTTTCAGAGCAGTCTTTTTTAGGTTTAAAATTCTATGATAACTGGAGATGCAAAGATATCCACGATCCTTATTTTCTGCTAGCTTTTAGGAGTATGCATTGTGTCAGCAATATATGTAAGCTGTTCAAATATTGTGAGCTGTTCGACAACAACAACTTTCTGTTACTTTCGAGTTGCTTGTAGACAAAACAAGTGGATTTGATAAATAGCGAGATAGGAGGAGGAATAGGGAGGGAGAGAGAGAGAGAGAGAGAGAGAGGAGAGGGAGAGAGAGAGAGGCAGACATTCTTCTTGTTCAGTCTTCTTTATCTGACAAGTGTCTCCTTCATTCCCGAAGGAATCACAAACGATATAGAAGAAGAAGAGGAAGAGATAAGACAGAGAATATGTCAGCTATGCTGCAATCACATTTTTTCTTTGGAAACTTACTTTGAATTAAAGGAGCAATGTTGGATCAAACAAAGATGAAGGGCATTCTCCACTGACGGAATGGAGGAACACCCCGAGCTAATATGTAACTATCCCCTCAGTCAATGTTCTCTCACATTCTTTGTTTACGAAATAGAGTTTTCAGTGCAGAGAGTTTCAAATTATCCCGGATGTGGAAATCCAAAATAATGCGCTTTTCTTTACTTTAGGTACAGTAACATAGATGCATACGAATTTTGTACCCTCTAACATTCCGAGAATGAGAATAAGAATTGGAATAGAATATGAAGGAATATAATAATAGAATAGGAGAATGCAACAAGAACATACCCTGATTGACTGTCAACGATAGCACGATGAGCAGCTGTATGCTAATCATGCCTAAAGATAACCAATATTATTCTCAATTGGAACTGATACGTTTCACAACAAAACCATAAGGGAACGAAATAGAATGTGATGATTCCAAATGAAAATGTATAGAGATAGAGGATAAAACAACGATTGATGATATGGTGTGTTGGAGACAGGAAGCTCAAGAAAGTGTGAGATTTCAGAGTGACGGGAAAGCTTCAAATTTTCTTTAAAAGCACACGCCAAACTAAATTTACTTTCCGCATTGGCCATACGCTCTCGTAGATAAAGAAAGCGACAGAGTGTGACCAAAGCGGAGACTATAACTACTGATTGTGAGAGTAGTAGTGTAACTGTATGAAGCAATAGTAATAAGTTGGAAAAAAAACTCGTCATGATTGATATTAAAAGAGAGTAGCATTGGGGCTATCAGAAGAGAATGACAAATTGTGAATAGGCTAATAAGAATAGGCTAATGTATGAACCTTATCTTATCAACGAGAATGGGAACATGGTTGATATAAAAGGGGCGGGGCTTAGGTCTCGAACGAGGTCAGGGAATGAAGTAAACTAAAATCACGAAATTATTTGAATCTCAAACTTTCTCGGACTACAGGCTGTTATTTTATTTGTATATCTACGTCTTATAGTTAGCGGAGAGTAAAATTAGCCTATGGTATTCCTTTAACAGAAAGGGGCGTGGCTAAGATCGACAGAGGTTATAACCTCTTCTCCACTGCCAGAAGTGCACATAATCAAAGAGATAAAGGGACCCAAGGGAATGAGAGTGAGAAAGATAAGGAAAAGGACAAAGGGATATGAAGAGTTGGGAGATGAAGAGTCAATTAATGTTTCATATTAGTTTCGGGGTCACTTTAATGAAAAGAACATGTTTTCACGATGATTAAAGGTATGTTCAAAGTTTCGAAAACAGAAGAAAAAAAGTGGAGAATGTGTGAAAAGAAGAGAGTTTTCTTCTTTTCAATTTTTCTAAAGAACATATAAGGAAAATAAAATAAAATGTTAATAATGAGAGAAAAGATTGAGATTGGAAAAGGAAAGAAGCGTTACAATATATTTACCGTTATCGTTTTCGAGAGAGGACCGTGGATGCGTTATTAGAGGACCCCTCCTTATGTCTCTCTACGAGGGAATAAACGATGCTACCGACATTATTTATTTATATTATTTATTATTATATATTATTATTTATTAAGTTGTATGAGTAATCAACCATTTTTCCAAAAAATCTGAATTCCTATATAAATTAGATGATTATCGGACATTTTATCAGTGAATGTGCAATTAGGTGAGCACAAAAAGTTTTCACAATTATGGAGGCAAGAAAACTGAAACCCAGCGAAACCTAGCAGATTTTATGAATCGACAGTATGAACCGGATGTGGTGCAGTAAAGGAAAAAAAGATTGTGGAAAACATTTTAGTGTTCCTGATAATTCAGATTTTTCATGTGATACTATAGTACACCAAATGTCCCGAATGAAAAGTTGGTCCTATCTCGTAGGAGTGACACTCGTGTCTTACGTGCATGCATATATTAGAGAGATGGAAGGATCTATATTGAGAGGAAGAATAGGATTGAACAAGTACAGAAATGTTCTCCTGACTGAAAGACAGAACTATCGCTCATCATAAAGACTATCTGGATAGAACGCTGTTGCAAAGTGGAATACTTTACCCTTCTTATCGAGAGCACATCTATCAAGGCAGAATGGTAGGCTACGTAAACTGATCTACCTTGTAGAATCCAGTCAACGAAAGAATATCCGAATCTACTTTCAATAGAAGTTACAGTTAGTTATTGATAAACCCTTGTTAGATAAAGATTTCATAAGTAAAAGAAACGGCAAACTGCCTGGTGTGAAAATATGAATATAAATAATTATTTTTCAACATAAATAGGCTAACGTATAATTTAGCATTGAATTGAAAATAAAATGAAAAGTACAAGCGAGAGATCAATCATGTAAGCATATGAGGGTTGATATTATTTCATGGTTTTGCAGCCGGTCAAGGTCTCTATATGCTATCTCTAACGCAGAGTACAAAGAGATAATGGATGGAACGACGATTCAGTTGCCAGGATGAGGTTGAAGTTGATAGAAGGATTGGATTAGCTATTAGTTTTTATTCAAAATCGGAAACCAACCTCTTCATTGGAACTGAAATTATTGGTGACAGAAGAGACACAAGTGAAACCTATCTGAACACTTAGAGCGATTCGTTCAAGCAAAGATTTATTCGGACTCCTCTTCCCCTCTCCCTCTCCCTTTCCCTCTCTCCCTTTCTCTCTCTACCTATCCCTCCCTCTCCGTCTCGCTCCCTCTCCCTTTCTCCCTCTCTATTCACTATAATTGGTGGTTTACACGGGAAGCAGGGAGGGGAAGGAAAGGGAAGGCGTGAAGTGTGAAGTCTTCACTAGTAAGAGGAGACCATAGAGGAGGACTGGAGAGATGAAGAGACATTGAGAGAGAGGGGATGAGACAGAGGGAGAGAAGAAGAGGAAGATTGGATAGAAACAAAGGTAGATGAGAGAGGTTGAGGTATAGAAACCGTGGTGGAGTCAGAGGTAAGGAGACGATGAGATATTATAGACAGAAAGAGCGTATGTAAGTAACTGAGAAGGAGAGAGAGAGAGAGAGAGAGAGAGAGATGTAGAGAGAGGTAGAGGGAGAATTCCTCCTTCAACTTTCTCACATTCATTGAACGCGCTCGATTATTGCGAGAGTAAGATAAGTGCCTCAATAACGGAGAGGAAAACGCTATGAAATCTCTAACTCTCTATACATACAAAACTTACTTAAATGGACGTTTGTATTGGTCTCTTCACTAATTCGTATTATCTAGTGTGGCTATGATTAGCAAATCTTCCTCCAAAATTGCAGCCCGGTTTCCTATCGTTCTGGGGAATTTTGACCGCCGTCTCAATCCATGGCGTAAGCCGAATTTTAGTGAGCACATTCGGGGAAGAGCTCGTAGACTAACTGTTTCTCTCCCTGCATTCGACAACGATAAATAAGCTTCGCGACAGTTTTCCTTGATTGTTTTTCCTCTTTGGAACGTTAGGAGGATTGTTGAGAGGAACAATAGTAAGGAAATGAAAAAGGAAGACGAGAGTTTTCACAAAGGGAATAAGGTAACGTATTTCAAGATTCTTAAAAGTAGCCTGGCTGAAACGACTTTGCATAAAAAAATAATAAAAAATAATACAATTATAAAAGATCAAATGCAAAACGTAATAAAATATCTATCAGCGTATCAAATACAACGACATTCAGGTCATTTTTTAAATTGCAAACTCTCTTTAAATAATGATAATAATAATTGTAGCACGGATGAAAATAGACATCGTAAATGATACAAAGTCTTGCTCTAATTTGCATTACGATATCGTATCGCTAGGCAACGGTATCTTCTATACATATTCTATATTCCATCATATTATACATACATAACAGGAAATGCGAAGGCATTAGGGGATGAATGCCAATATCGCGATATCGGTATGGGTTTTGAGAACAGTGTCAGTTTGGGAGCTAATTGTAAGGGCGATTTTTGAAAAAAAAAGGATAATTGTGTCTAATAGTACGGGCTAATTTGTCTTCGCTCTGGCAAAACTCTAACGTTGACAAAGAAATCCAGAAAGTATTGTCAGAGAGGAGAGTTTCAAAATATCTCGTTGGTGTCAGATACTACACTGAGAGCAAACTTACCTGGCAAATCGTTCGCCACTCCCATTTGCCTGGTAAACGATTTGCCAGAAATCTGGAGTGGCCCATTTCGGGCAATCGATTTGCCCGCTTTATGGCTATAGGATTATATGTTTCTTTGAAAAGACTACGAGTTCTGAGCTATGTGCAAGTGTGTCCTGTTAGCGCAGTGGGTAGGGGGCTTGGCTAGTTCGCGGTGGGTTGGTGGTTCGGTTCCTTGTATGTACATTTCCACTTATTCATGGCGATTTGAAGTTGTCACATCAGCATGTGATCCTTGATTTCTTATTTTTCATTTTTGCTGATTTTTCTGCTGTTAATGAAAGTCAGTGGGTTACTTTAGTGAAATACTCAAGCTATCATGAGAGAAGAAAGATGATTTGGACTGCCAAAAGCCAATAAAGTATACTATGTGTTTTCAATACGATTCTACTAGAGTAGAACAACAATAGCTCTATCAAGTTATATAACGAAGTTTTAAAGCTGCAAAAGATTTGTGCTCCAAGTGGGAATCGAACTGGCGTGGGTGAGAAGCGCCTTCCCTGATTTCCGACAACGGGGTATCGATTTGCCCGTATTTGGGCGAAACATAATAGCCCAAATTCTGGCTAAAGAGATTCGCCCGAATACGGGCAAATTGTTACATGAGTTCCCCGATGGGGCAAATCATTTGCCCGAATATAGGTAACTTTGCTCTCAGTGTATCTCTTCGTTATCAGAGGACAAGAGAGAGCATCGTCAATGAAGATGACAATACATACATATTAATGCAAAGTGTATAGAAGACTGAATAATAAATTATGCGACCGGGAGAAGAATGGAGAAAAGGCCTATAGAAGATGAGATGAAATGAAGCGAATATGAGAGAGGGAACGAGAAAGAGGGTGAATAGAGAGAGAGGGAGAGAGAGAGAGAGAGAGAGAGAGAGAGAGAGAGAGAGAGGGAGAGAGAGAGAGAGAGAGGGAGGGAGAGAGAGAGAGAGAGGAAGAGAGAGAGAAAGAGGAAGAGAGAGGGGGAATAGAGAGAGAGGAGGTTAGAGGGTAACGGAAGAGTGGTGGTATGAGGAAAATGGAGGAATGTCTCTTGTTTCTCAAAACGCGAAGACAAATTGTTGTTCAAAGGAGAGAGAAAGAGGAGGAGGGATAGAGAAGTAGTAGGAGTATATTAAATGAGAGAAGACCTCTGGTCAGCTGTAGGAAATGTTTATATGGGAAAGTTTGGTCTTGTTTATGTCAGCCTTTAACGGATGAGGAACTATGAGGAATGGAAGAGGAGAAGATCAATGATCAGTTGTGGTAGCATATATACGTGTCAATGACAGATGCAAGAATTTTAATTCACTGTTAATTAATCTTACATGAAAACAATGTGCGAAATATGTTTGATTTGTACCGTTGCAAATAAAGCATAGTAAATGAGGGAAAACTAGAGACGCAAGAGAGATAATTACAAAAAGAAATAGTGAAAAGATGAAGATGAGTGGAAGAGTGAAGAGAAGTACAAAATAGAAGAAGAAGGCGATGATGAAGAGATAATAATTAGACTGAAAAGAATATGTGGAAGGGGAGAAGGACAGAGGGAGAGATGATAGAGGGATATGGAGAGGAAGAAGGGAGATAGACAGAAAATGAGAGAAAGATGGAGAGAGATGTAGAGAGAAATAGATAGAGAGATAGCTTACACATGTTTTCAATTAGAGATGGAGGTCTCAGGTTTCAACATCAATAGTGGATAGAGAGAGAGCACTTTATCAAAGAGATCGAAGGGAATCTAAACCCTTGGTCTCTACTTTTACATCCCTCTAAATAACTATCTATCCCCCTGTCTATTCCTCCTTCCTCTCTCTCCATCTCTCTCTCTCTACTGTTCTCTACCTCTTTCCTCTCTGTACCTCATCCTCCCCCTCTCCCTCTTTCTTCTCCTTCCTCTAACTCTCTATTCTCCTCTACTCTCCTCTTCTCTCCTCTTCCATCTCATCTCTTTCTGTCACCCTTCCCTCACTTCCTCTCATCTTCTATATAATCTTCCATATCTCTTATCCTCTTTCATGCTCGACTATGTAGAGAATCCGAATCCACAGATGTGTCCCTGCTAAGGGTCTCCCTATCCCTTCACCACCATCCTCTTTCTCTATCTCTCCCTCTCTTCTCCCTCTTCCTGCTTCCTTTCCCTTCTCTCTGTCACCATCCCTCTATATCCCTCTCTCCCTCTTCGTCTCTCACCTATCTCCCCCCTTATCTTTTCTTCTCTATCTCTCTCTACCTCTCCATGTCTTTAAGTCACCACGGAAACTCTTTTCTACTCAAATGGATACTACTCAGGTAGAACTGGACGTCCATTAGGCAGTCATTACGACCTCTCCATTGAGTCCGCTTAGATTTGGATTCACATAAATTATCGGCGGCTAGTAATCATACTTGGGCGGATTAATGGGTTCTACAATTGGAATTTGAACTGGAAATTGTGAAAAAATGTTAATTTTACATTCCACTTCATCTTTCAAAAAAAAGTACAGCTGAAATTTTACAGATGAATCCCCTTGTTGGCGTCCATGTATGACCGAACGAAATGGTGCCAATGAAAATAAGGTGATTATAAACAATAATGATTAAATCAATGGTTCTATATGGTGTAGTGAGTGTGAGAGTGGGTGAAGCAAGAAAATATTTTAAAAAGAATAGATATGTAATGGGTGATTACATAAATGAGCAAGGTAGGAAGAGAATTATAAATCATAGATCGTATATCAAGGTGGATGTAAATAGTCGTGATAGGAGCTGATAATGAGGAGCAATTTGTTCTGGAAAATTAGCATATTGTCTGTGGGCAGAATAACAGATTGAAGTCTGTTGTAGAGATCGAAAGAATTGGAGTGATGCGTATTTCTTGTGAAATCAATCGATCGCTCGCTTAGCAATTAAAAAAAATTCTTTCTTATTATTTGTCCCTCGCATAAGAGAGTAGGACAGATATTTGCTTGGACAGTCGCGGATCTCTTCATCACGAATTAAATTTGAGACAATTTCTCATAATTTCGCACTTTAAAAATTTTACGAAAATTTTACGAATTTTACGAATTTTACGAGAAAAAAGTCGTAATATTATGTTTTACGAAAGTTTTACGAAAACAATTTTACGCACATCCCTTACTGTAGATTCAGTATATTTCTGCCTAGTGAAAATGCCGAATAAGATTTCAAAAATATGACTGTTTACTCAAAGCTTGAATTGATTCTAAACTAAAAAAAAAGAAAAATTGTAATTTTAGATGTGTTAAAATATTCTTCGGGAAAATTCTTTTCTCCTGTGTGAGGAATTCCGACATTTAGTATGATTCTCTGTTCAAAAGTTCTTTACAAGAACAGAAAACCAGAGATAAATCTCCTCGTTTCGCACACACAATTTTTCTTTACTTTCATTAGAAAGAATTATATTATTGAGGAAATGAGACCATAACAATAAACGAAACAACGTTTTTATTGAACGGAATGACAAAAAACAATGATGACCCTTTTCATTGAATCTACGAAAATCATCGAATAATGGGAATTTAAAATCTATCCTATATTTTTCCCGAAAAAATCAATTAATAAATATTTAACTATTATAATAATCTACAATGAATGATCATTCGACAGCAACTTCAGCCAGTCTTTAGGTAAACTCGCTTCATCGAACAATCCCGGTTGGATTACTCGAGGGGGTACTGTAGTCGGCAGAGGTGAGATCGGTATACTAGATACGGTAGGTGTCAAGGGTGCTTGTGATACTACGGTATGCCATTGGAGCAGGTTATTGATTGACTGAGTTGTGGTTGGGGCTACGGTAGGAGTGAGCAGACTGTCAGGGGAAGTGGAAATACGGAGAGGTCCATTCAGTGAGATCATTGAGGGTAGACGAAAGAGTGGCATGGATACGGTAGGAATGGGTAGCTTGGGAAGTACTGTAATGGGTGGTTTTATCGATTGATTATTGGTTTGAGGATTAGTCGATGGATTACGCTCCTCGGCTCGTTTGTGCTTGCGGAGATGAGAGAGCAGTCGAGGTTGATGAGTGAAACCCTGCAATGATACGGTATCAAAGATCAAAGATCAAAGATCATATTTGATCGTATATATACACTTATAATAAAAACAAAAATAAGAAATTTTAGAATTTCAAAGAAATATAAAATGCAAATAAATCAACAGTTTTCTAACCTGATAGCATATCTTGCAGTGATAGTGTACGGTATTCTTCTTCAACTTACAGAATGGTCGATTACATTGGGTTTGATGAGGTGGTTTGATCACTTTGATCTTTTCCTGAATCAGGGGAATTCTCAGTGATATCATATCTTTTTGCATCAGGATTTGATCGATAGTGTGGGATGGTTGGTTTGGAATCAATGTCCGATTGGAGAAGTGATTATTGATTGAGCTATTCATTGATTTATTGATTTGTTTGATAGATCGTGTTGTTGCTGCATTATATATTGGAATAAGGTTTGGTTTGTTGATCGGATTCACGATTAGCTGAGTAATTGGCGTAAATAGAGTATTAAGAGTCGATTTATTGATTGATTTATTGATTGGTTGCTTTGCATTGATTGATTGATCTCTTGATTGATTGTTCTCCGACTCATTTGAACACAGATTGGCGTTTAAATTAATATCCTGAATCTAACTTCATTTTTTAAAATATAAAGTTAAAGATGGAGACACTTCAGCTTTCCATCACTTATCAGGCGAATTTTCTCTTTTAAATCCTTAGATGTCCCCGAATATCGCAATCCAAGTTGAAACTCCAATGCTGCACCAGGGAAAAGCGCGAATTTGTTTAATTTCAAAGAAAAAATGTATAAAAAAGGGAGTGGAATGGCGCATATTTTTCAGATAGTAGGCTAATGAAATAATCAATAGTCAAAAAAATCAATAATAGATCGCACCTTTGGAACAGTTACAGCTGCACATTTGTGATCTCCCCTACAATCCATTGAGAAGAACTTCTCCTTACACAGAAAACAATGGAAGTGATTGTCCTTTTTGGATAAAAGACAATTCTGAAAGAAAATACAGTAACATACAGTAATCATATTATCGATCGCTTTTATGATAATTCCAATTGAGTAAATCGTCTTTACTTTTATTCATTTTAAAGTTCGTTACTAGGCTGGACAAGGGGAAAATTTCAACTCAAAAGCATTTTAAAACAATTTCAATCATCAGATTCTAAATAGCCGTAGAAGTCTATGTATTCATGTGATGATCAATCTATAATCGTGGAATTACAGTAATGAAAATATACAGTAATCCTCACCGGTATAGGACATTCACTCTGACAGTGAATGTAGATCAGATGTTCAGGGATGGGTCCATGAGCATGAAATGATGTACAATGTCCATGATAAAGAACAGCTTGACTTGTAGTGAAGTAGCATCTGAAAGTACGGTATTCATTAATTACGGTAGCACTTCTTTAGGACACGTCCTAGAGAATACGATATGGTGGATCTGGAGGGAGTGCCCAGAGGAGGGGACTCTACTAGTATTGTAACTACAGTATTCTTTCTCTTTTTCTCTAGCACAGTAGGTATGATGAGAATTTATATTTTGTGAATGTGTTTTTGTTCCCGAAACAATTTCGTGAATGTCTCATCATCAAGAGTGGATTCTTTAAGGAGGAAAAAAGTGCAGTCGTAGGCTCATCCATTACACTTTGTGTAGAGAACACATTCAGCATTCAGAGTATAATCAGTCAATCCTTGTTCTCCCTCTACCTCAATCTCTCCCTCTACCTTTACCTCTACCTCTCCCTCTACCTCAATCTCTACCTCTACCTCTCCTTCTCCCTCTCCCTCTACCTCTATCTCTACCTCTCCCTCTCAACCTATCCCTACCTCTACCTCTCCCTCTACCTCTACCTCTCCTTCTCCCTCTCCCTCTACCTCTATCTCTACCTCTCCCTCTCCCCCTATCCCTACCTCTACCTCTCCCTCTACCTCTACCTCTCCTTCTCCCTCTCCCTCTACCTCTATCTCTACCTCTCCCTCTCAACCTATCCCTACCTCTACCTCTCCCTCTACCTCTACCTCTCCTTCTCCCTCTCCCTCTACCTCTATCTCTACCTCTCCCTCTCCCCCTATCCCTACCTCTACCTCTCCCTCTACCTCTACCTCTCCTTCTCCCTCTCCCTCTACCTCTATCTCTACCTCTCCCTCTCCCCCTATCCCTACCTCTACCTCTCCCTCTACCTCTACCTCTCCTTCTCCCTCTATCTCTACCTCTCCCTCTCCCCCTATCCCTACCTCTACCTCTCCCTCTATCTCTACCTCTCCTTCTCCCTCTCCCTCTACCTCTCCCTCTCAATCATCCCCCGTACACCTCTTATCACACGCTCTCCGTTGTAACATAAATGTTCCTCGTTACTCTCATTGAGGCTAATGGATTGATATGATTGACAGAGAGAAAGACAAACTAATCATTCTGATGAATACTATTATTTTATTTTAATTAAAGTGAACAAAATTATGATTTAGCGAAAATACAATACTAACCTTACGAGCGATACAATATTATGAAATTTGGATGAAACATCTCTGTACAAAAGTAGTGAAAAAAGGATGACTGTACACTCTTATTCGCACTTTGTTCGTTAGTTTTCTTTTCGTGAATTTTGAGTCAATGAATCATTGCTAGTTTTGTGTCATTGTCATTGTCATTGCTTTTGCATAATTTTCATTGTTAGTTTTAGTTCATTTTGGTAAATGAAATTTGTACTAACCTCGCCAGTTGACAATGATAGTGGACATTCAGTCCACGATGAGGACACTGACTCCGCCCACAATCAATATTGTCAACTACAGTACCCACATTGTCGCTCCTGAATAGATCACGATTAATGGATTGCGCGAACAACTAGCTACTAACTCCGTACTAATCTTTTCAGGACTCGATGAGAGTTTCGGAGGTGCAGGTTCTTCAGCGAATGTGGTGGTTACGGTGGGCGATGGGGATACGGTAGGTGGAGAATTATTGATTTTCCGTTCGACAAGACGAGCGCAGATCGCATCGATGGAAAGCCGTGAGGCCTGAATTAAATAATTAATAAAATTTAATTTAATATTCAGAATTAATCTCAGCTAGTCAAAATCTCTGAAATACACTGTTGATATTGACTAAAAACTTTTTGTAACCTAACAAAATATCCTAATAAGCTTCAAAAATAATAATGAAAGAGAGAACGAACCATGACTAGTCACTATCACTATCCTTATCAAAGCTCCTTCTCTTTCGACAATGGAGAGTGTTCTGACTGTGTGAGTGGTGTCACTATCTATTTCTGAATGAGGGAATGAATGGAGAGAGGAAGAGGTCGGAATGAAAGAATGTCTTTGATGACAAGGAAGAAATGGAATGAATGCAACGGATTTCAATTAAGACACATAATGAAATGCTAGAGCCTATGGGTACTCTTTGGAGTGAACTAAGGAAAAGAATCGGAAGAGAATGGTGAAATGTGTAGTTTGACCAACGATTAATATAATTATCCCAAAACATCAATGTGTGCACCTATTAAAGAACGATTTAATTGATCGGTGGGTATTCATGTCCTTCCTTGTAGTGAATGAGTTTCGGTTAGTTTTTGTTTTGGAAAAAAATCCACTCATTCGTGATTTTTTGTATTTACTCGGAATGTATTGAGGGTGGAATACCTAGAAGTTATTTCCACGCTCTGCCCTCATATGAGGACAGATCGGAGAGTTTCAGATTATCTTGGACAGTCAAGTAAAAAAGATCAAAGATCAAGATCAAAAAGCTCTCATCGAGTCCTGAAAAGATTAGTACGGAGTAAGTAGCTAGTTGTTCGCGCAATCCATTATATCTTTCACATTCAGTTTCTAACACAGTGCTCGATAGATTGATCTACGTACACTTTTTTCATATTTAAATAGCCAAATCTTTTCGAAATAATTTATAATAGCTAAATGAAAAACTTCTGATTGAGAGTTCGCGTGAACTTTGGTTATGTTTCATGGAATATTAAAATATATATCGAAATAAGAAATCACAATGACAATCCCACATTCGGAAATATAAATAATAAGAGCATAATGAATAAGGATAAGATAGTGAAAGAAGAAAGAAAGTTGAGTGACGACAGAAATGAAGAGAAAAGGAAGAATCTCCGGTTGTCGAGACTACAGAAGACAATGCATGGAAACGATGGAGTGATTTGATGGAGAGATCGACAGAGGGAGGAGGGAGAGGGAGAGGGAGAGGGAGAGGTAGAGGGAGAGGGAGAGAGAGGGAGAGAGGGAGAGATAGAGAGAGGTAGAGGGAAAGGAAGAGGGAGGAGGATGACTGAAAGAGTTGCTCAGACAACTGGTCTTCACTGAGTGTGTGTAGCATAGTGAATATCTTTATCGATCGATACCATATACAGTAATTGAGACATACAGTAACGGAAGATACAGTAATTGATTACTTTCCGAACCAATGAGGCGAGTGATCGGCGTAGCCCCACACACCTTTGTAGTAGGGTCCTGAATGGATTGACTATTACGGTAATCGATAAGGAGTTTGACCTACCGTATCTTTCCTGTTGTAGAGTGGAGAAGGTATTGACCGGAGGGAAACCGTACTTGTTCTTGTGGAATGAGATTTCGTGATAGTAATTACGGTAGGAAGCATGGGTGTAAAGAGGAGGAAGACCAGAGTTGTAGAACTTATCCCTGAACATTTGATCTTTGATCTTTGATCATCGGTCTTTGATGTCTAATTAAAAAATAAAGATTTTTGTGATGGGAATTGTGTGCTACAGCGATTAGGCGAATTATCTCTGGCCTTTGCATTAGATCAAAGATCAAGATACTGTAATCTCACCGGTAAAATCCGAAACTGTCTACTCCGATGTTCGATGGGCCAATACCATGTACGCCATAACCATAATTGTTGGTAAAATCGTTCCTCTTGACCCTACAATAACATTTATTTAATAGATTACGGTAGATGTAAAAAAACCTCGTGAAGATCCTGGCGAATGCTGAAGATTGAAGTGAATATAACGTTAATAAAGAGAGAAAAGGTAGTGATGACCTCATATCATCTACTTACAAAATGAAATGGCATATCGAAAACGATTAGATGCGACATAACCGGCTTTTGTTGTAATTCAACTTTGAACCTGGTCATGTGTATGACCAACGGAACACCGGCGCAACGCACCAAACCTGTCATGCGTTGCGGTGATACAGTTGAAATATTTTTTTGTATTATTTATTTAAATAGCTTAATTGTTGATTACGTGTTATTATTTTGTTATCAGTAGTTGCCCATGAAGCGTAAGAACGAGCAAAACATCGGAGAAGCGGGTTCAGCAAAGAAAATGAAAACAGTGCGTCCTTTTGACTTCTCCATTCATCCAAAACGCAAGATTGCTCTTCGTTTCTTCTATTACGGATGGAAATACGATGGTCTCGTTCAACAGAGTACGACAGAGAACACTGTAGAGAAGGTATGAACACATTTAGTTCTCATTTAACCTCTAAAGTGATTTAACCTTGTAAATCTTTGAAATATACTTCTGTACGCTCATTTTGCTCAATTTCGTTCATATTGTGCAATGTCATTAGTAATGTTGTGACTAATTATAGTATCTGATCGATGCGCTGATCAAGACTCGATTGATTGAGAACGTACAAGAATGTGATATGACGAGATGCGGTCGAACGGATAAGGGAGTATCAGCGTTCAAGCAAGTCGCTGCTCTTGTTGTAAGGTATTCAATATTGATATAGCCTTCAATATCCGTTGATCCAATCATGGAAATCATTCGATTCATTATTGCTCTTTACTATAGTTCATTAATTGTTATTCTGTGAACCATGAATCCAGCGACTCTCAAGAGTTCTTTTTGTTCATCGTTCTGATATTAGATATTATCAATAATATCATCCATGATATTCCTCTTTGTGTTCAGAAGTTCGAAGATGGACGACACGGCCTTCTGGGCTCCGGGTACGTCGGATGAGTTGAAGACGACGTACAAGTACGCACAAGAAGATCTACCGTACCTGAAGATGCTCAATGGTGTACTGCCACCGAGTATAAGGGTCACTGCGTGAGTTATATCTATTTATTTATTCCATAAAATGCATTCTATAAGAAACGTAGGTATTGGAAGTATATGCTCAATCAATAGGACAAGCTCTGATATGATTCTCGCATACTTATGCAACTACCATTGCATCCTATCAGAAAAGCTGTGAATTTGGTCAGAAGATATAATCAGAAGATTTGAGAGCCATTTTCCCACTGTTACTGTTGAAATTGCTAAAAAAATAGATGCAAAGCGCGCTGTCTTGTGAGTTAGGACTCAATTAATTAGTTACATCTTCTGTCATATACTTTCGGTGCCCTTACTTTCGGTGCGTTGTTTTATACAGTGGGTCGATTTTTTTCATCTTTTTTTTGAAATGATAAATATATAGTGGGTCGATGCTCACGCTGTGAGGGTATGAAAATGTGTGTCTTTTATCAAACCTTTCTGATTACTTTTAAGAATAACAACGGTTATCGTGTCCTTTAGCCAGGAATCTGGACAAATCGTTTTAGACATGAAATTATTACTGATATGATGTGCTTGATTCCAGAATGTGACAGGTTTTGAAACAGAAAAATCACTCGATTTCTGACTAATAATAGGTCAGAACTGTTACTTTGTAAAACAGTAGATCCATCATTAATCATCTACATTGTTTATTAGCCATATAATATTGAGTGATTCAGATGGGCTAAAGTGCCTCTGTCGTTCTCCGCTCGTCATGCGTGCTCCTCTCGCATCTACAAATACGCAATGCCCAGAGCCAGATACGATGTAGAGGTACGGTAGAGTATTGACTATGCCTCCTTATGAACAGTAACTAAAACACAAACACTAGAGAAAATTATAAATATAGGTATCGGCAGCGCATATTTATCTATCGATTGGTGTGTTTTGTTTGGAGACCGTACTTATTATTGTTTTTTGTAGTCATCCGAATGATATTGTGACAGTGGGTCATACCCTACTTTTGAAAGCAACATCTATACATGTATATTATTTGACTGATGGACTTAACCAACACCATTCCGAAGATTTGGGCAATATCAGTCAGATACTTCTGTTAAACGACGAATAAACTAAGAATCATTCCGCATATTTTTTAAAAATACATTTTATTTGAATATTTATCTTCTAATGATCGATTATTTCAGAAGATTCGTTCAGCGGCCGCACTCCTCGTTGGCACACACGATTACAGGAACTTTTGCCAGGTACACCTTTTCATAATAGTAATAATAATAATAATAAACCGATAAACTGTATGACCCAACTCTTCTTTACCAATGGTATAACCAAGCATCACACTAACATTATGAAGATAACTCATTATACCCAATTCAATAATAATAAAAGCTTTCTATTATACTTTTAAGCATATCAAATGAATTAGCCTATAACTCCATGTTTACTGATTATAATTAAATGTTGTATTCAGATAGATATGAATCAAGCGCGTGTCACTCAGTCCTACGTCCGTGAGATCCTCTCGATTACTGTAGACGAAGTTCGCAGGTACGGTAACTTCCTTCCAATCTATCAATCGATATTCACTCCTACCGTACCCTTACAGTAGCACACCCGTGTCTCGCTACGATCTACTCGAGCTTACGGTAGTCGGTACGGGCTTTCTATGGCACATGATCCGATTCATTGTGGGAGTCCTTCATGAGATTGGATTGGGAAATGAAGAACCAGAGGTTTGGGTCTTATAATAATAATATACTTTATGCGGTGCAAAAGTAAAGTATAATTTCTTATAAATTATGATACAGGCATGCATACGTTGAGATACTTTACAGAGTTTCAAATGTGGTCAGGTTTTCAACAACAACGAAAAAAAGATCCCAAAATGCGGACAGTGCTTCAAAAAACCTTAGAATGCGGCCATGTTTTAAAAACCCTAAAATGCGACCAGGCTTCGTAGTTTGTTATTTTTCCACATGTATAAAAGACTGTACGAATCATTCGGGGAATTCAATATTTGTAGTTATGACATGTGCGAATCCGGAATGTGGCGGTTTAGCTAATCTTACCGTTCTAAAAATATTTTTGCATTGTTTTCACGTATTACGCTTGACTTATTCTTACAATTTGATACTATTAGTATTAAGTGCATTAAGTCCCAAGAAGAATTAGATAAGTAGTTGACTTATGACTTGAGCATATAACTTAACTGCTACTTAACTTCTAAGTACTTCGTACCTTACCCTAACAATAAGTCTCTATCTTTCAGTTAATCACCCGTCTCCTCGATCCCTCCTTGACTCCTCGTCGTCCCATCTACTCCATGGCAGTCGAGACACCCCTATGTCTGTTTGACTGTAGATTCGAGAGGGATGGACAGCCTGTCAAGTGGATCAGAGCTACTGAGAAGGTATTACTGTATGTTCCCATTATGCTATCATACATTATCTGTGCATATTCCAAACGTTTCAAGGGCGTGTAGGTAACCATATTTAAAGACAAATTTGCGCGTGGGTGACCAAGAAATAGTGAAATTTCAGTGAAAACTGTCATTTTGTTGTTCAGTTTTAATGAAGGTGCACATAACATTTTAATCCCTTTATATATCCAGACTACAGCTCTTATGACGTACCTGACTATCGATTGATTGGAATTTATTGATTAATTCGTTTGATTGTTGAATGCTAAGATTTATGCTATGAGTAGTTTAATTAGAAATTATGGAACTTGATCTTTGATCTTTTAGGTTCGCGAGAAGAACTTCGCTTCGCTGCAGAAGGAATGGGCAGAGGCTGCGACGCGGTAAGTCACCTCTATATCGTTGTAACAGAGAAAGACCGCATTGCAATGATATCGTATTTTATATTATAGTTTATTTTATTATTTCATTATTTTTCTTATATTGACTTATTATTTGTTGTGCTCATAGCCAGGTTGAGGCATTCATTATTTGCAATCGATAAGTTATGTGAATGGTTTGTCATAGAAAAACTTGGCGGTTTAGTGTCTCTTTTTTCCATCTTTATCATTTTTTTCGAACTGAACTTGTTGGTCCTTTTTTAATTATATGCAAAACTCAATTTTATTGTGGAAGCGAAGATGAAATGTGTTTTCATTTTGGTTATTATAAATATATAAATAAACTACTATCAGTAGTTGCTCCGTTCGAAAGTAATCCAGTTAAAAATCTCGTTTTGCACGCTCGCTCACCTCTTTTTCTTTTCTTTTCGTGCGACTTTTGAACACTACATAAGTAATATTGTGAGACTGTGTTAACACAACGGCTTGACTCTCCTTTAATAGAGTAATTGGGGGAATCTTTAAATAATAATATTCATTATTATCAATTTGCTTTCAGTGCTCGTCTACTCGAGAATATGCTTTCGGAACTTGCTGCAGAAGCACAGGAAGATGCAGCTAATGAGGTAGAAGAGGAGAGGTTGGATGAAGATAGAGGACTGCTCGAGTTTGTACAGGTATACTGTAACAGTTATTGATTATCGATTGATTCCAATTGTATGAATCAATAGAATATGGTAGCTATTAATATCAATTTATATACTGTGTTTATTTATATACTTTCCATTGTAAGTATCATCATTGATCTATAATCAATAATCATCCTTTTAGGACCATTCTTTACAATCCGACTATGTGCCCTTCTCTGAAAGGAGAACATGTGCGAGTTTGGAGGAGAAAAATCTGAAGATTGCAGAGAAACTGAAGAAAGCGGCGAATGGAGGAGGAGTACTGTAGTTGTTGATTAATAATTCAATTAATACAGATATAAAACCGTAGTCTGAAGTAAAGTTATCGTAATATTTCTTCGATGTGTTACCGGGTTTTAGTATTGTTGAGTTTGTACGTTGTATTGATTGTTTCTGTTATAAATTAAATTGATATTTCCATTGTGCTCGTTAATCTTTGATCGGGTCTTTGACCACTCTCCGGATTACTGTACTTTTATCTGCTTCCCTGAGGACTACTGTATCTTTTGTAGAATGTCCTCTCGTCGATTAGCAGCGCTGCACTGTTCACGGACCCAAATTGATCCAGAAGGTAGATCAATATTGATTTGCTTATCTATTGGTTGATCTTTGATCTTTGGTAGATGACTACGATTTCTGTTTTGTGATGTGTTTCCTCGAGGAGCGATGGTTGAAGAATCGAAATGAGGATTGGCTGGTGTGTTTCTTATTTTATTTATTTACAATTTAATTTAACGATCTATCAGTTCGACAATGGTTTGCTGTGTGATGGTTATCCCATCTTCCATTCCAGGTTTCAGTAATGGATGAAACGAGTCAGGAGAAGAAGAATACACTCCTAGATGAGGTATGGGGTTACTTTTGCTTCACTGATCACATCATACTTGTTACTGTTGTACCATGGTTAATTGTATTTTTAAACTACTGTATTTGTATAAATAAAGAAGAACTGGGCTGACTACACTGACAAAACTGTATTGTACTGACTGTACACTGCTTAATCTGTAGGTAACTGTAAATATTACATTTTATGACCGAAAAAGTTGCAAACTCTGATTATGAGTGATTATGTCGTAAAATTGATATATGATACAAATCACACACTATTGTCAGTGTAATGCCTATGTATTCCATTCAGTACGTGTCCACCTTCTCTTATCGTCAATCGGATTCTGATTCTCGTCGAGTCGTCGTTGATCGTGCGCTCGCAGCCGCTATCCGCAGTAAGTATGATGAGAAGACGACCAGGCAGGTTCGGGTTTCACCATATTAATTAATTCTAGAGTATTTATTCCATTCCAATTAGTTCTTACCTAAACGATAAAATACGATTAGTTGAATATTATCGATTGATTGCCCATTCAACTCAATTTTATTCATATCAAGTAAAATACTAGATGATTTTATTTGGATTAGCTATTCTAGGATCCTCAATCGCTCACCGCTACTGCATACACCCAAGCACGTGTAGCAAGAGAGGAAAAGGAGCGAGCAGGGGCGAATCCTCTTAATAAGATTGACTGTAAGACTATTATTATTAATTTTTATTATTATTATTATTGTTTAAATTGGATCTCCTCTCATAGTACGGAAATCATGTCAGAACGATCCCCACGTTCATGGTACAGAGGGATCATGTTACGCTCGAATTGTTTCTAATTTCAAAAATATTGAATAGTGCGCATGGGATCCTCGGGCGGTACAGTCCTCTCATAAACCAGTGGCCGTATGCATGAACAACGGAAAACTGTTTTCCGGGAAAATGTGACGTCATTAGCGTAGTCGGAGGATTTTTGGAAAACGCCTCCGCCTACGCTAATGACGTCACATTTTCCCGGAAAACTGTTCATGCATACGGCCACAGTTGGTTTCTCGTGACAAAGTTGTATTTAAAATGGGCTGGCGCAGCATTACTTGCTGCAAGCCAGAAAATTATTTGAATGCACATTTCAGGCTCGCAATCGGATATCGCTGAGTCGATTAGTGCACTGTGTGCGGTAATCGGCATCACGCCGCATCCCGACCCGGAGATTTGCCTACGGTAGTTGTTGCGATTATTGATTGATGGAGATAATATTGATTGATTATCCTTCTTTAGAGCTGCATGTTCGTATATTGAGAATGAATTGAACGAAGGAGCACTGAAAAGTTGGAAGGAAGAAGAGGCAGCGAAGAGAGAGGTACATTGATTGTTTTTTTTTTGTGATATTGATTGATCACTTAATTGATTTAATACTTTATTGATTGATATTGATTAGTTGTAGTTGTGAGAAAAATGAATACTTGACTACAAGAGTTTATTCAGTGTAGTGGCTAGTGATAGGAATATGGTATATGGGGCATATATAGGGGACAGGGGAAGCTTAAACTAATTATTGTGCCTTATGATATTTCGTAAAGTGAGCGTTGTTCGCTAAAATACTGTGCCTATGCAAGTGTATTGCATCTATACTCAACAGTTCTATCGTGGTATTTTTCCGTATGGAAAGATTTTTAGAATGAATTGAAATCACCCGTTAATTTCGCGTTTTTTGTCATTTACATTATCTTTATCGAATGAAAATTCGTTGACGGTAGTGACGAGTCTTTACAAAAAGATTGCGATAAATAGTCGATCATCGTTCTTCCATTGGTATATGAAAGATGAAAACTGTGTAAGAACTAATTTATCCCGTAAGATTTACCGTGTTGGAAGGACGGCTAAAGTGAATAGGAAACCACCTCTTGATTTGCCGTTTCTGTTATTCTTGTTATCTTCATGGTACGAGCGTTATGATAGTATCGATGCGCTAACAATATGCAATTTTAAAACAAAAGAAAATAATATATGTACTTGCAATGAAGACACTTGGTTGTTTAATCGTAATAATATCTGTGTCTCATTCAGCGTCTTGATCTGAAGACATCGTTCCCACTCGGAGTTGCACCCAACAAGGATCCGGCTGTCAATGTCGCAGGTATCGATTGATTAGAGATTTATACTTTTCATTTGCCTCTAAACACTTTGATTCAGTAATTATTATTATTATTATTATTATTATTATTATTATTATTATTATTATTATTATTATTATTGTGCTAATCAATCAATAATCTATTGTACAGCCCGTCTCCTTCGTATCCTCGCCCTGGATGAGCTCAAGTCCTCTCAACGAATCATCAACGATACACTCATTCAGTGTCAGAATATCATCGCTGAGATACAAACGGAGAAGAGGAAGAGGAACAAGTAGTGGAGACGAATCTTGTCAAGATTACAAATAGGAAATGATCGGTTGGCAACTTGCCTCGTTTACATGTTGTTTTCTATTAATTTATGGGTATTATGCTAAAATAAAAAAAAGAAGAATTGCCATAGTTGTTAGCTTTATCGTTATTGGGTGTCGATTGTAAATCTTGTTTTAATGTTGTATCATAATAAATTATTTAATTTATTTCGCAAGATTTATGTGCTTTGAATGCGTTAGTTACGCTATTATATCTATTGTGCGGTCTACCGTAATCTCATTCCTGATCGGTGGATTACGGTATTTTGATGCCTAATCTTGCTATGGAACTACGGTTGTCAAATAAAAAACGGTGTAGATTAGCTTTTCCAGTCCGTAATCGAACCAAAATGAGTACTCCGGAGACGCGTGAACGTGCGAGTATTCTGATTACCGGCTCTCCCGGAACCGGAAAGAGTACACTGGCGGCTGCTGTCGCGGAGAAGCTGGGTTATGATCAGATTGAGGTACGGTAGGGAGGACGATACGGTACAGTGTTATGATCATTCTTGCAAAAAATATGATAATTCTGACCATTAAGTGAATCTCCTGGTGTTTTCGCGTTTCTCAATGTATTATAGTGTTTGGTTATTAAGAACGTAGTGATAGATTTGTTTACCACCGATAACTCCAAAATTAAAGTTTAATTCGACATTTTAAGGATAAGTAATTATAATTTTTAAGAGAGAATGCATATTTGAATTATTATTTATTTGATTTTCGATATAATTATTTATTGATTAAATATGTTGATTGTAGTGTTCGAAGGAGATTCGTGAGAACAATCTGTACTCGGAATACGATGATAGACTACAGACCCACGTCTTCGATGAGGATAGACTACTTGATCATATCGAGGATAGAATGGATAGTGAGAGGTACGATTACGGTAGCTGGGAAATCGATTACGGTAGATGAGCTGGATATGGTAGCTCGGTAATGGTTACGATGAATTGGCCAATAATTACAGTGGTGGTGTGGTCGTCGACTTTCACGGCTGCGACTTTTTCCCGAAACGATGGTAAGTAGGTTACGGTACTCTTCAACTACATACTGTAGGTCCATTTTTTGAATTGGTGAATGACTCATTGTTAGTTGATTGATTGATTGATTGATCTATTTATGATTATCAGGTTCGATCTGGTGATTGTTCTCCGTTGCAACAATACAATGTTGTATGATAGAATGGCATCTCGAGGATATCCATCTGATAAGATCAGAGTAAGTGATAATGGTTTGTTCATGATCTATTCAAACGTTGAGAAAAGACGGGAAACCCTCTTATTTTTGCACACTCTCTCGCCCCTCTTTTGTTAATTTTCTTTTCGGAAATTTTGAATACCTTATTAGTGTATCATTGGTTAATATTACTATGATATTCACCTATCGGGATTAACATAAATGGCGTTTATTTTAAAGGCACACCCTGAGCTAATTTGAAACTCTCCGCTCTGGTTTTTCACGCTTCCTCGCTTTCTTTGTTTGCGAGGGAATATTGCTAGAGCGGAGAATAAAATTAGCTCGGTTTGTATGCCTTTTGATTGGACAAGTATTAGTATAAAAAAGTAGTATATATGGATTGTATATGATGGAAGATGATATATAATATGTCAGGAGAACATTGAATGCGAGATCTTCAATTCGATTGGAGAAGAGGCGAGAGAAGCTTATGATGAAGAAGTATGATTATCGATTCATTTATTTCAGTTACAATATTTATTGATTGAGGTTTTATTATGTAATACTAAAATTATGTTATCTAATATATCCCCATATGATAAGAAAATAGGAAAACTAGTCTCGGTTTTCTGACAATGAGAAATGGTTGCGTTGTGACATGGTGTATTTGAGTAGCGATGTTACCCCTTAAGTGCTTGTTTTGTTCCATATCACGTTTAGTTTCGAGTTGATTTACGATATCATTATCAGATTGTGTTCGAGTTGACATCGGAGACGATCGAACAGATGAACGCCAATGTTGACAAGGTATTATCGATTGATTGATCAATACTCGTGAGTATACGGTAGTTGGGGCGATTTGTAACTGATTTCAATTGACGATCAATAATCAAGAGTATACTGTAGTTGGTTTGATGACTGTTGATATTATCTATCATCTCTGCAGGTGATCGAGCTCGTCGAGGCACGTCAACGAGCTAGGCAATAGATGTTATCGATTTATTGATTGATTTGTTTACCATCGCAGTATCCCTTTGCTTGTTATCGAGTTTGTTGTTATTGTTTTTGCCTCCCTGTCATGTTGTCAAGATAAACGCTTATTTTTTTCATGATGTATTGATGACGAATCCGAGGTTCATCTTTATTCCTCATCGTATCGATCGATAATTTAATCTCTACCGTAATCTGAGTGTCAATTATTCGCTGCAGGACCAGCCATGTGTCAGATGTGGCAGCGTATACGGTATGGAGTGAGATGGAATCCACAGGAGAGACTTGCCCTGGCCATTCGTGCCCTTGATCTACAGAAGGTTCGATATATTTATTGATTGATTTATTGTATATTGAACTATCGTAGGCTCTGACAATGAAATCTATAAAAACGATAGTGTAAATTTATTTTATTTATCACGCATGAACGAGATATTTGTGTGAATTATACAATAGCTACATTACTTCTGATATGATTACTGTATTTTTATTGATTTCAGGTTAAGTCAATCGATATCTCGATGGATCCTCTGTACGAAGGAAATCAGTCGATAAGGTATACCGTATTACATCGTGATAATACCGTAGTCTTTTCCTAATCAATCTCTTATTCTATGGCCTCTTGGTCCATTTCTCCCTTGTGCCATTGTTTTAATTTTACTTGATTTTAACTTGCTGAAATGGATTAGAAATTGATTGATTAAGTGTACTATAAATTAAATTAAATTTTCTTCACTCGAGGGAATGGTTTTACGATCGCAGAAATTGAGGAAAATGAACGTCTAGTACAACGTTGGCATGCTATATGCTTAATTTTCCCCGATTTCTCCTATAATCATTTTGTTGTCTTAGAGCCTTCTGGCACGCAGTGATGTCTCCTCGTGCTCGTCTCACGAATCCCACCATGAAGATCAAGACGGAATTGGCCAATGATAGGAGGAAACCGGCTTTTGTAGCTACACTAGGTACGGTAGATATGAACATGGGTACTGTAGACGGAGAAGAATGAAATATGTCTACGTCCGACGAATTCTCATACATAAATGCTTATATAGGTTTATCCCTGTCAATGTAGGAATGTAATATAATAAATGTATTTTATAATCTTTAATTGATTGGTTTTAGATACGGGAAAGAAGCTTCGTTTCGAGACGGATAAGATGCCCGCTGCTGATCTCATTCTCACATTCAATCGATTACTCGGCAATTCAGAGATGGGCAAGGCCGGTACACGACCAAGAGTGCAGCTATAGAGAGTTACTGTACTATGAAGATTACGGTAATTGACCGATAACCGTATCTGAAGAGGTTACCGTAGGATTTTAACCTTGTTTTTTTGTATCGATTATTTTAGTGATTACTGTAGTAGACGCATTGTTTGTTCATTGTTATTCGAATATTTTCTCCAGTTTTTTCCCCGTTTGATTTCAGAATTGACCGTATCTCTAGTGATTAGTTGATGTACAGTTATGATATGGATAAATATGAATTTGAAAATCTTTTATTTTTATTCCAGTAATATAATATGAAATATACAAATGTGAGAGATGTTCAACGGAAGAAAATGGAAAAGACTTCAGAAAGATTCAATATAAACGGTGACTAGAATGTGCAGAATATTGATTGAATGTGCTGGAGATCAAAGATCATTGGATTAGAGATCAAAGATCAGATAGAGTAAATGCCTACATGGAGTGAGTGTGGTAATGGAGAGATATGTGCTATCCCATACGCGAGATACGGTAGAAACGATCGAAGAACAATTAAGGGGGGTTACTGTATATATTGGGTATTGATCGAAAAGGGGCGTGACCAAGTTGTTACTGTAGTGGTACAGTATTGGTGTACTGTAAACGAAGTTCGTGCAGTTTAGACTGGAGGTCGTCAGCGTTGACGTCCCGTGCGGAATACGGACAGCGTAGCAACTGAAGATGGATCACGGTAGATGACATTATCGATCGATATTGGGTTATACGGTAGCTCTTACATCATCGTTGTGTGATTCCTCCTCGAGAACGATTTCATCGGGTAGATCAGAAGCCGATGACGTACGTCGACCAACCAAACGGTGTTCCTGAATCAAGGGGATGAGGATACGGTAGCGAGAGCGAATTTGAATATTAATACTGGATATCGCTTTGTCCTTTGAATGAATACATTGGATTTTTCATATATTTTCGATAAAAGACTATAGAAATGTGAATTATTAACTCATTAAAATGGATAAGTGGTTGATTAGAGACATGATTTAAGAATAACAATTAAATCATTGCACTCACTTCCTCGAATCCGGTTCGTAGTTCATCGATGACACAAGCGATGAGGGTACGCCATGCACGACCCGCTTCTCTCGTCTTCTAAGGGATTAGAGTAGTCAGAGGGATTATAATATGTTAGAACAACCACAATGTTAGAACATATCGTTATTTTAAATTGGAATTTATTTCATTAGATTAATAGTGTTCTGAAATTCTCACGAATCGTGAATAATATTTCGACACTACTAGATTTTTCGTAAATATCGTATTTTACCAAAAAATAAAAAAAAGTAAAAACTTTGTCAGATAGTCGGAAATTTTCTACGGATGCTTGAAAATAGTTCTGCGGAAAAGATAGAACAAAAGGACAAAGTAAGTTACCTGACACGCTTCTAGTGTGCATATTCTCTCCATTGTAATCTCTCCCATTCTCTCCCAGATTTCACCACCAAAGTTGCAAGATCGCCCGAGGATTGCGTGTGCCGCGCCCACTCTGAAAAGGGATATTCTTCAGTTTTTTTTTCTTTTTTGTTCAGTTTTAAGGGATATTTTTTAAGCATAAGTTAATTAGCCATTGTTTTGCAACGAAGAATTGAACAATGAAAATTCACTCCAATTTGTTTCAGGACGATGATATATCGATAGAATTCTATTTTATCTTTTGTTTTCGATATATATAGCATGTTTGGTTTCGGTTGTTCAAATTTCAAACATTCTTGGATTGTCCACAATCTCCACTATTCTCGTATTCATGAGCTTTCTTCATCCATTCATCTATAACCCCTGCTCTTTTATGTTCTAAATGCATTGCTAGAGCAGTCTCACGAGGGTACCAATCAATGAACTGTTCAATGCCCCAAACATCCATCTGACCGATAAACTATATGATCCAGCTTTTCCCAACTAAGACATAACCAAGCTTTAGGTCTGATGAGAACTATTTCGCAATACAGTCTCTGACATAACAGTTGTCCCTCACCTAATAATAAGTCCAACATTATCATGTTCACTCAAAAATTATTTTTCCCATGTTATTGTGAAAATCTCCGCTATGATCAAACCAAACTTTCTCATTCTTTATATTCTGGACCGAGAATTTCGATGACCAATTACAATTTTACAATTTAATGACCTTTATTCAAGCACAGAACCATTGGGGAGGGAATGGTTGCCGCTAAGCGACTGATTAGTCTGGGCGTGCTGAGGGGTACTTTTATCTTGAATAATTCTTATTTCATCTTCTTCTGATCAGCAATTAAAACGTTCTTCAGAATCAAAGCCGCTACACTTGATCCTTTTCGAATAGTTATTCATGAAACAGAATTCAGAAAAAAATAGTTAGAGAAAACCCACGAAATCCTCGCTCAATACTTCGTCAACACGCAAAGAATCAAGTATGTGACACTTTACAAGAAAACAACAAAAATAAGTTCGAATAATACTTTTCTATTTATTTATTAAACATATTATTTTGAAAATTACCCATTCTCTTCAATTTCATAATATATTATAAAAACAAAACAATTGGCCTCACTTCCTAATCAACCCTCGAAATTCGTCCTCGTTGTCAATCAAGGCGAGAAGATCATCGAAGAATCTGATTATTGATTGATTGTCAATCTTATTTTATTGATTGTTAACGAAATTATAAGAATTTGTTATAATTTTTGCTATCCACAATGAATAACAAATGTTCTCTATCGGGGGTATGGCTGTGCATAAATTATTTTTCAAGAAATCAACAGGTTTTAAAAAAAAATTAACTGTTTCATTTAACTATTTTTGAGATTTCATAACGTGAAAAAAATGTCAATACATATTTATTTTTCATTGAAGTTATTGAAATGTTTTGCTTCATTCTTGACAAGAAAAAATTCTTATGAAAATCTCAAGTAATTCAATAATCAAGAAATCACAGTCCTGATCGGGGATGAAAAGGTGAAAAATTATGACTTACTTTGCAGATATCTTTATGTGTTCCTCTAGAGTCGCAGAATTCTCACCATCCTTATTGAAGGCATCAACTAGGGCTGCCTTGTAAAAGATCTGAAATACAAATCTTTCAATAATAGAAATAACTTCATGTCGGCTATGAAAGCTTATCAATCAATCTATGAGTTCTTGTTGTATTAAAAAATTGAGCGCGGAATTATTGAAGGTTTATTTATCTCTGTTCTATGTCCGTACAATCACTCTGTGAGATAGTATTTTGTTTGCACCGGAGTGAAGGTTTGTTTAAATTTGGCATCAATTTGGAAAATTCAATTTCCGGTTTTGATCTCTGCATTCATTGTCATTCATCTTCAATGCGTCATCATTCGTGCAAGAACGGGAACAAATGAATAAATATAATTAAGTCAGCTATTTTTGTATTATTCAAACACGTCACTTTCAACATCAATCATTCATAAAAATACCCAAAGCTATGGAAGGCTCTGATCAAACTACAAGATCTGTGACCAAACTACAAATCGGCCATACCTGTTTCACTTTCGGACATGCAATTTCTAATTCGAGAAAGATCTTCCGGAAAGTGCTATTAGCCTGGGGTCGAATGAGTCTCCAACTAACAGCGATTGCTTGACGTTGTGAGAAGGTGAGTGAGGCCAATGATGAACCTGAATTACACAATATTTATTATTAGTATATTATGATTTATTGGTCATAAATTTTTTTTTGCATCCGTAATACGTGACAAGTGGGTTAGCAGATTTTTGGAGCCTAGTGGGTGTTCATTCCCACTACGTTTTATTCCAATTCTTGTCTCTGATCATGCATGTAAGCCCAATAGCTTGTCGAAGACGCTAAAACCCACATGTCTAGAAAGTTATATTTATCAAAGTTCAGTCGCTATAAAATACAATACCGAAATATGGAATTTCTGTATTTGATGATCTTTCAACTTTGTCACCGGCAAACTAAAAAGCCGATATGATTTATTTCTTCTCTAGAAATATGTGTGTCATCTAATTTTACACCTTGTTCATGTCACATTTCGTGCAAAACACACTTTTTTCCATCCCAATGTCGAATGTTTAAATAGGAAACACCTGTTTGCTATGCATGATTTCTGCATGAAATCGAGCCAACTAAATATATTTACTCTCAACCAGAGTCAACACGAGGCAGATATTGTTGTTATCTTCATGAACAAATTAAACTTGCATACAAGATATATTATATGCTAGTGAGAAGCACGATTCATAAATATGTATTTTGAAGGCATTGCACAAGTTAAGCCAAAACAAGGCTCAGGCACCCACGATAGTGCACTGGTCCTGGAACCGATATGGTACGGCTTCCTAAATTTGTTTGTTTTCCACGATTTATCGCCTATTATTTAGCAATATAAGCACGTCTATGATGCGGACTATCATATAATAGATCTAACGTTCGCGCACATTCTATTCTATACCATAGATCTATATTTAATATCTCCAGTGGTATAGGCTTCATATTTCTCGAATATGGCCATGTGTGCAACGACAATTGGAAGCCCCGCTGTAGGATTCGACTACATGAAAACATACTATTCCCGTTTTGCGAATATATATTGTTGCTCACAACAATTGCATTGGAAGATAGCTTCAAGAGTAACCAGAATACGGTGGGTCACATGGTCGTAAACATATTCATGGATACATGGATGGATGAACAGGGGACTGTTGGTGGTTGAAAGTCAGTCAACTTTTCCTATTATATGTCGCATCATGGTAAGCATTCTTCTTCTGGGATCTCTAAACTGCCTGTCGATCTTGTCGAACTAAATGAATTGTGAAATTGGAAGACGCTTATTAGAAGGTCAACGTCAATGTTCTGGGATTGTAGGAAGTAAGAAGAGTTTTTTCACCATGCACATCATAGAGTACTCTTGATAAATGTGTTTAAATGAAATGTTGCGAAGGTCTATGCCTGTAGTACGTTCTGGGAGAGCACGAATACACATGCATATTTTAGAGATTTAAATGTTTATGAATCGACTTGATAGAATGCGGTCAAAGAATTGTTGGAAACGATTTTTAAAGAATATCCACTCGCACCCATTGCGTGCAGTATTCATCATGAGTTGTCTACGGGTCAAGTGTTGGATGAGGAATTAAGAGTATCAAATATCATTTGATATCTAACACTAGAGATACCACTTACCATTTTTTCCTCTTTGGACCCCTTTTCTTTACCCTTGCTCTATCCTTTCTCTCTACACTCTTTTGAAATCCTCCCTATTATATGTCACGAAACACATGCATGAAAGCTTTGAAGTGAAATTCCTAATTAGTCATTCCAGTAACTCGCAGCTAACGAGCACAAGTCTCCGGCATGATGGGATGACTTGCGGAATGAATAATGCATCATCATTTGGATCGAGCGCACAGTATACGAAATGAGTGGAGTGAGCTCATTTCTAAATAGAAGAATAAAGAAGTGGAAGAGGACTGAGCTATAAGCAATTGGAGAAGTAAAGACAATGGGGGTATTGACAGAATCACTAATAAGTCAAACAAAAGAACTGATTCTTGAAAATGCGCAAATAATTAAATATTAAGCTTTGAAAGAGTTCATATGAAGATAAATAAAAAGTAGGTTCTATTGAACTGATTACTAAAAAAATAATTTAACAAGATAAGTGAGTATATTTTATGATCTTTCGCCCCCTGTTCATTGGAAAATAAAAACATAGTAACATGGAAATTGATTCAGAATGACTTCAACGAGGGTAAATATATTTAGATTTATGCACTATAGTATTCTTCGTTGTCAACAGTCTAGACATCACAACAACACTCTCTTCAACACTATAGTCGGAGCGAACGAAGGAAGCCTTCTTTTGGTATAGTTACGAACGCAAAGTATACTATACTTCTATTTTTGACTTAAGGTGGCGTATAGGTAGCCCTTATTGTAAATATGGAACAATGTTTTCGTAGAACTATGGCAGATTTGTGAAGAGAGGGATTTAAAAAAAAGTAAAAATATCATTTGATGGTAAGCCAACTTCTTCTCGAAACTCTACACTGTTCAGATGATACCAATGTAACTTCATAGATCAGCAATAAAGTGCAAAAAAAATCATGGGCGAACTATGAATTGATGAAACAATAGGTTGCTAAAATGACTTCCCGATATTTGGTCATTAACACGAGATAAACTAATATAAAGGCAATTATTTTAAAACAGTAGTACCTAGATCACAGATTTGAAAAGGGTTTCACGTGTCTGGAAGCAAAGAACACAAAAAAGGTCGATAGATTATGCGAAAAGTGTTGCCTTCTCTTAGTTTCGTTTCGCAATTTTTGAAGTGAGCATTTGACCTCGTCCATTCATATTTGCTTGCTAGAGAAAATTATTATGTGAAAGGGAGAGGCCTCTGAAGAGGCACATTTAAGGGGGTTTTCCAATTTAGCAACCCACGAGGAACTAATGCTTTTGAACAATGTCTGTCTCAACGTTTCTTTCACCAAAAAAATAATTAAACTAAATTATTTAAAAAAAGGATATTTGTAAAAGCCAACCTGAAGTGCGTCTGGAGGATCGACTCCTTGAGCTTTGTCGACTAGACTTCCGAAGCACCGAACTTGCAGCTGAAATATATTAATAGTTACTATTATTATTATAGAAAGATTCCAAGAAATCGCTCTGTTTTCGCATCTTCGTTTTTTTCTGGAAAGCAATGACTATAGTTTCCAGACAGAATACATTTACCAATTGTATCATTCACAATAACTTGTCTTGGCACAAATATAATATTGTGTATATTGTTTAAAAAAATAATACTGTAAATATGCAAATAACAGCTATAAATATCCCCAATCTTTTAGAAATTTTTTAAATGCTGAGAAAAGTGCTGAAAGAATGACGATTAAGTTTACATACGATAGTTTCTTTATTTATTATTTATTTATGTATTCATTGCCCATCGACGAAGAGATATGTCACAAGGATATGTTTATGGGACATCTTTCAATCCATGAAAGAGTGGACACCGGTTACGTTTAAGGAAATATTTCGCTTCACAACTTCCTAACGGAAATAATCTTTTGTTTTTTTTTTACGCGGAAATCGTTCTATCGAAAGACAGTTCCAAGAAATGTTTTCGGAAAGAAACCTTACTGGGCGAAGAATACAGTTTAAGAATTTTTGTAGGGTCGGAGTGAAATTTACATTTATTCCATTATACATACATATATTGCCTGCAAAATGGATTGAAAGAGACCTATCTTATCTTAAAATGGAATATCTTCGTAGTCGTTCCGTCCCCAATAAGAAATTGAATATATCCTCTAAAGGTCCGCCACATAAATACTCCACAACTAGATACAGACTTATCACACTAATATTTCTGCGGTGCGGATGACTTGGATTGAGTCATGGGATACGGTAGGCGGACATCGATTGTTTCAGCTTCTTCAATGAGTGAAGCAACCGTAAGAATATTAATTTTAAGTGCATACCAGACAAACTTCAGAAAAAAAGTTTCAAAATGTAGGTCTTTATGGGAGATAGACCAAAAGAAGGAAATGTTCCAAGGAAACAATTGCTATAATTACTTCCGACAGACTCCAAAGTAGCGCAAAAATCAATATTTAAAATTTTCAAAAAAATCAATAATCATGGAAGCTACAGTAACCGAGGTTTTCCTCCTGAACGGAGAGCGCTCTTCGAATCTTATTCGGTCGTGTGGTCAGCTTCGGTGGCTGCTCCATTTGCAGACTCGGACGGGGCAAGATCCTGGATGGAATCATGGCATACGGTAGGCGAATATCGATTGGAGATTATGGTAAGTGGACTGGTGTAGATTATGAGAACGTTGTGGGAAGAATGGAGACTGGGGCGGAACTGACTTACTAAAGGGAATGTGAAGAGATAGACAAGGTATAGAGGTAGAAGGAGATTCAGGAGGTAGAGAGAGACAGAGGCAGAGGTAGAGAGAATAGGGGCTAGGTGGCCTTATATAGACATTGTAAGATTTTTCATAGTAACATTTATTATTTAAAATATAAAATTATTTAATTACGAAAAATTCGGGATAAAGTTGGTGAGAAGAAGAAAGTCGTGTAAAGGTGTTGAAAGAAATGGACCTGATTATTTCCGCTCAGTGAGAAGGAAAAGGAAGAATAGGGGAGAGAGAGAGGGAGAGGGAGAGTGATACAGAAGGAGAGAGAGAGTGAGAGAGAGGGAGAATAGAGGAGAGGGAGAGGGAGAGAAGGAGAGGGAGAGAGAGGGAGATAGAGGGAGAGATCATGGAGGGATAAGACAATGATCTTGGATGGAGAGGACTCATTTGAGCCAGTGAACAGAAGAAGAGAAACACTTCTTATTCTGTTTCTCCCTCTCCCTCTTCCTCTCAATTTCTCTCCTCTTTTGCATGAAGAATGGAAGACAGGATATGACGAGAGCAGAGGAAGAAGTTAGTAAGTATGACTATGTATCCATTTATAATATTGGAAGATAAAACACATAAGATACCTATTCTATTTGGGAAATTGTCTTTATTTTACAAAAATCAGGATGTGTAACAAAAATGGAAAAAAATGTATATTTGTTGATTTTATGACCGAGTCACGAAATCGAAAGAAACGAAATGAACTTGAACTTGAATGAATTTGAACTGAAGAATAGGTACATCCCTCTTAAAACCATAAGCCGAACTGATTTTACTGTGCGCCTTGGAAAAGATATTTAGAATAGAAAGAAATGGAGAGATCATTGTCAAAGCGGAGAGTTTCAAATTAACTCGGAGTGTTTCTTTGACTTTTCACTTTTGGATCGAGAAGAGACTAAATATTAAATGTTTTCAAAAATTAGAAATATTTAGAGCTATTGTTTGCCTAAATTACACAAGGTCAACTAACAAAGTAAAATTTTACCATGAAAGGAGAAAAGAAGGACGCTAAATGAGAAAAGGACTAAGTTATCTCATAAAAAAAGTGGAAATAAAAAACCGTAGCAGCGATGATAAAATGGGAGGTAATTTGTTGATGAAGAAGTCATTAACAAAATATGGATAGTTAGTCTACATCAGACATCGAATCAAATACTTAAATAACTATTTTATCTTATATAAGAGAAGATGGGAGACATTTCCGCTAGTTTATGACGAGATCAAAGATCAATGTGAAATTATGATATTGAAGAAATCAATATTTAAAAAAATCAGTATCAACATATTTTTGATCGTAAACTTAATCATCATAGGAACGATAAAATGATATCAAAACAATATGGTTTTATTCGTTCTCGACTTACTGGTAGGTCTCTATCTCTACTTTCGCTCCACCCTCTCCCTCTCTCCCCTTCTCCCTCTCCCTCTCCCTCTGTCATCCTCTATCCATCTCAATTCATCTTAGTGAGGATTCCCAATTTTCTTCGTCCACCGTATTCAACGTGGCGTCTAGAACGTAATATCGAAAAAATATGAATAGAGCCAGCGTACGGTAATTGGTTACGGTATTTAGATTACGGTAGTATTAACTCCATTGATTACGGTAGTTTTGGACGAAGAATAAAAGTAGTCATTTTCTTGTAGAGGGTTCGAACAGGGGAATAATTGGTGGCTGGCATAGTTGAGTATTGCTATGTGGTGGGTGATGTTGAATAGAAGATGGATAGGAACAATGTAGGGAGAGAAGGAAACAAATTGAAATGTGAAAAATGGATGAAAACTAAATGAAGAGTGAAAAAGAGGAAGAAGAATATTTGATATTATAAGAGTAGTTGCATACTCATCTGATGGACTTTGATGTTAAAGTGGCACCAGGTCGGATGAATCGATGAATGACAACCGATTGTATGATAACTATTTGAATATGAGAAACAAGTGCTAATGAATAAACAAAGTATGCAAATGGCTATCATCCATTCGGTTATTATTCATCGGTTGTCATTTGACCTGGTGCCGTTAAAGAGGTATGAATCAGTTAGACAGTAGTCATATTTAAAAGGAATTCAGCTTGATAGTTGATCAATCAGTCGATTTTATTCATATCAAGCAATTACTAGATGAAGGAAGGGCCGTTCTTCAGCTCCTCTTATTGATCAACATTGCACGTTCTACTCTACGCTTTGACAACATTCTCTCGTAGACAAAGAAGACGAGAGAGCTTTGCCAGAGCGGAGAGTTTCCAATTTGTTCGGAATGTGCCTTTAATCGTCGATTCACAAACTATTCATGTGTTCCGTTGCGAGTCGATGAATAATTACTCTCTATGACGGTAATCGTCGACAGCGAAAGGCACACCCACGATCTAAGTTTACTTTACGCTCTGTCAACGCTCTCCGCTTGAGTGAAGAGTAAAATTTGCTCGATGTATAAAGGTTATAAAAAGTATATGCTGTAAAGAAACAATTCTCAGTGGTCAATGTTGTAGCATATTGTTCCTTTGAATTTACGAAGAGCACGTAAAAATATTCTCATACATTTGAAATTCAAGTACGAATAATTTAGTGTTCTCAAATCACGTGTTTTCTATTTTAGTTGAGCAGATTGAGAACAGATTTTGGTTGAATAAATCTTATTTGATCCGGGAACCATTGAGGCCCGAATCGAACGGGAATCATGCACGATTAACCTCAACTCATTTCCTTCTTCTCATACTTTTCCATAATGTTCTACAGAAAATAAGTTATGATGAAAATCCTAAAAATAGAGTTTTAAAAAACGGAGAGCAATTCACGTCGTCGTCCGAAAACACCTATAATCCTATTAACCTGATCCTTTTCGAGTTATATTTTCATTAACAATACAAATATGTGGATCTGTGTATTGTCTGTGCGTTCTTCTTATTCTGAAAGACCATTTGAAAATGGGACTTCGAAATTTCAGGAGTATTCGTTTAGTTATTGATTGATGTAGAATCAACACAAGAGAAACTATCTTACTCTATTTCTTCACTTTTTTCATTTTCCATCTCTACAAACTCATAATATGTGGGTTCCCGCGTAAAAGGATGAAAATGAGAGTATTTTATCATCGATCCATCTATTTTTTGCTGCATCTTTTTTCCATACCATCCCTCCATCTCATCCAATTTCCCTTTGTGTGATCTCTCCATTGTCTGTCCATGCTTTACAAAGAAAGTTATTTCCTATTCCTTTCCAAAAATTTGGATAATAATAGCAAGATTCACCCGATTCACTATGTTTTCTTGGAAAAAATGCTATTGTTCATGACGAAAACACCGAAAACCAATTTGAATCCTAATATATATTTTTATTATTTAAATTATAAAAATGATTGTGTATATTAATATAATTTAAGTAATGGAACAGATCATACATTTCGGAGCTCTGCACGATTGAGTTCTTCTGAAGTTGTAACCTCCGTCTTCCATTGATGATTCTACAATGTATATTAAATTATTTATTGATTATTATTAAAATTGTTTTGAAAATTCAAAAAAAAACAATCGGCAAGCCGATGATGAAACATGGACATGAATATTCGTTACGGAGATCAAAGTGGTGAAAAAAAGAACGAAGTTTAAATATTTGAAATTGTTTACAGGAAGAATTAGAGTACTGCAGTACATGCAACGTATCTAATATGTGTTGTTGTAAGGAAAGAAAGACTATGATGATGGAAGAGAAGAGACAAAGGAGAGTGAATATGAATCGTGTGACAAGCACGGAGAGATATATCTATAATTTGAGATGAACGTAAAGGTACGGAAGATTTCTATTCTTATCCTTCATGCAGAATCTGCGAAAAGAACAGAGAAGAAAAGATAGAATTCTCCTCGTATCTCTCTCACTACTTTTGATCACTCTATTAAAGGGAGAGGGGAATTTGACTAGATCACCAGGGAGAGTAGGTCTGAAGATGACATTAGGCCCTCAGGACTGAATTGGCCTTGCATTATCACTGGCCTATAAGTGATCTCTCGCAGAACTTCGATGCTCAACGAATGAGTGTCTGGTCAATTTATTAGTATGATTGGAAAATTTTATCGTGATAGCAATGGTTTTTGCTAAATGGGAATATTTTGTAAAGATTTAAAAAAATATAGTAGATTCGATTCCGTTTGACAGGCCTGATCCATTCATATACTTTCATTCTTTTCATGATATAATGATTTTGATATTTCAGCGAACGTAAGTGATATAGCCAGACTTTATTACAGAACTGATAAAATCATAGTAGACCTTCAATAAATTGAGATTCATAATTTTCATTCTAATGGCTCGTTAAAAAATAGTGGAAAACCGAAATCGGCGACTTTCAACCCGTTAAAAAAGTACCCGGAAAGTCGAAAATGGAAACACGAAATTTTAATTCGCGCGCGCGCAAAGTGGTGCGGGAATTCAAATTCCGACTTTCCGTCGTCGATTTTTAGAAGTTTAAATGGAAATTCAACTTCCTGCTCGCTAAACACATGTACTCTGCGGAAATTCGCTGTCGGAAAATCGGAATTTGAATTCCCGCACCACTTTGCGCGCGCGCGAATTCAAATTTCGTGTTTCCATTTTCGACTTTCCGGGTACTTTTTTAACGGGTGGAAAGTCGCCGATTTCGGTTTTCCACTATTTTTTAACGAGCCATTAATTAGTTCTGTGCTTGATAAAGGTAATTAAATTGTAATTGTATTGATTTTAATTCGAAAAACTCGCTGCACTTTCGGAAATTTGATATCTTTTGGTTGAATCAATTTTTGACAATATAATTAGGCGTAGTTCCGGGAATAATGATTTGATGGCATCATAGTACAATGTACATAGAATGAAGATGAGATGAAGAGTACTTGGTAGTGGATGGATTAATGAAGGATTAGATGCATTGAGAACTAGAATAGAAACGAAATATTTGGAATAAGGGACACAGAAAGAGGATATAAGGACAGAAATAATAACTGTATGAAAAATGGCTAAGCAAGAGAGAGAAAGAGGGAGAGGGAGATATTGAAGGAAAGAAAGTGTGAGAGAGGGAGCTAGAGCGAGAGAGAGAGGGAAAGAGAGGAAGCTGGAGATCAAAGAGTAAGAGAGAGAGGGAGAGGAAGAGATTGAAAGAAGTGAATGAGATTGTCTACAGAGAAAGATGGATAAACTGTCAAGAGTACTTCCTCTTTTTATCTCTTCTTCTCTTCTTCTCTCTATGTCGTGACTATATTCTATTCTGTTCGGATTCTCTTTTGTATTCGGTTTTCATGGATAATGAAAAGACGAATCAATGTGAGAAATCAAATTTATAAATTAATTAATAAACCAAATTAAATTAATAATTTTCAAATAAAACCAAGAAAAGGCTAAAAATAAATGGAACCATGTGTATGAAAAATACTTGAATGGCTTTCAGCAACTTTTCTGGTCTATTTACGTGAATGGAGAGATGATGTGAGCATGCTTGGGGAATATTATGATGACTGTGAGAAGTGTGAGAGAATACATGGACGAATAGTCAAAGGAGTATAAATACTATACCATTCTGAATGAGTGAGAGTGACATAATGGACCATGTGAATGTTTTGAATAAAATGGTAGATATAAGGTATATCATGTTATTCAAGGTACACGAAGTCCAGCCGGACATCACTGCTAGGTCATTTTGAATAGGGAACACTTTTTGAGGCTAAAGGGCAACAGCTTCTATGCCATTTGAAAACATTGTATAGCAAAAGGGGGTCTAAGAAAAAGTGCGAACAAAGTTGATTGTGCGAATAGAAAGTCATGCAATATCAGATACGATTACACGCTTGAATGGATAACGGCCGCTCATGCATGGTCTCCTGATATGATTCTATCTGTCTTTTTTATATGTTCCATGAAATATGCACGCGTAATCACCCAAAATAGAAAAATTTCGAATGAAATTCCGGATTTTGTAATTCAGGTTGCGTGAGGGTTCACGGAAATTTCTGAATTTCATAAATTTCAATGTGTATTCTATTTTAGGTGATAACTGCATTGCAACAATACTTTATCATTGAGCTAATCCCCATTTAAAAATAAATTAAATGGAACTCTCCACTTTTTATACACTTTCTCGCCTATTTTTCTTTTATTTTCATTACTCTCTTGAGCGTGATATTAATGTACTTCTTGATGAAAATGATATCTATGGATGTATTCAAAATCGTCTAGAGGAATTATTTTCTCATGTTTTTATAGTTCCATTTGTATATCACTTCAAAATATCAAAATATCCCAATATGAGTGCGAGTGAACGCAAATGTTCCGATTCGTCGAGAAACTAGTAAATTATTCGATTATCACCATTAAATTCATATGAAATCAAAATATTAAGTTGACGATGAACTAGTGATAATTGAATTACGTTACATTTTTAATGTAAAAAATGATTTGTCATCGAAAATTCCCAGAAACAAAGTACTAACGGACAACAAGAATCTATTACTTATTTTGATTATAATATCGACAGTGAAGCAGAAAGTAGGCACATCATATTATTATTGTTATTAGGCATTTCGAAAATAATGACTCTCATTGAGACCCTAAACAATCAGCCTATACCTAAATCGTTTTTACTCATGGTAAAATAAATAAATAAAAACAACACTGAGGAAGTTCAGAAAAAAAAGAAAGTTCCCTTAATTAAAGAAGTGATCGTAGATCAGAACGAAATATCTAGTATTAGCAATAGTAGAGTAAAGATAATACATAGTACTTAAACATAACTTCCGAGTCATAGGATTAGGCACAACCGATTAAATAACCCATAATTCACTGGGTAAATCACACCATAAATGAGTAGTTAGAGAAATATGAAACGGGAGAATCAGACATCAAGGGTTTTTGGCACATTGAAGAAAAAAACTATAATAGAAGCAACCAAGTGATTTCATTCATAGCTTCATCCTACTTATTTCCTCTCTTTGTCCTTTTTCTCCTTACAGGAATCACGATTGAACGAACACATACAGAAAGACTAGAGGATAGATCAGACAGACGAGAGAGTATACTAGATTGAGAGAGTACCAGTTGGTTAGAGAACAATGAGAGAGTACTGTGAATGGAGAGAGTCACTTAAAGAATTCCTCATTAGTTAGTGACGCGCATAAATAAATTCAGAGTACTCTTCTAAATGGATTAATCCATGTTCCTGTTGTTTTCGTAGATCTCAACAAGAGACAAATAAATAACGCTAGGGCTTTAGACGAAGTGCAACTTCTTCCCGACTCTTTCCCTTCGGATTCTTCATTTTTTTTCATTCGTTCTCAAATATTTGCTATTTTAGAGTAGGTTAAAAATATTATGTTTAATTAGGTAGCAATGATTTTTAAATGACATTGCTTCAGAATACGATGAGTTTTCGCATGAATATCATAGCGTCCCTTTTTCCAATTCTAAATGGATGGGATCCGACCAAATAAAGAAGATGCTCCAAACTTTCAAACGCTCCATGAATTTCGAAATCAGGATTCGCTTGATAAACAGAGGCAGTCATTAATTTTAGATAACTTGCATGTAACTAATGCATTCATTCTATATTTCTTTGTCCTACATTTTTCTGAAACCCACATAAAGATTTTTATTTTGTCTAAACCATTCAGGGGTACTATATGGAAGATATATTGCGATTATCACAGTTTTCCTTATTCTGATTACAATTTATCTTTCTATTCTATCTTTCTGACTTGAAATTGTCGTATGTCAAATTATATATGTAATTCTAGGTTTTTTGTGATCACTTCCTCTTCTTCGCTCTCTCTCTCTCTATCACTCCCTCTGCCTATCCCAACCTTAGATACTTCCTTCTTCAGAAACGTTTTACAACAACCAAATTAGAAATTACACGCATACCACTTGAACGTGATGTACAAGACCGAAGTTTCCAAGTTTTGGAAAGCAAGAACAAAGAATCAGTGGAAGAGAGAGAGAGAATAAAGTATCAAACAAACAGTAATATTAGATCGAATCGAATCAATGATGAGTACAGTAACAAAGACTTTCTGTGTGAGACCAAGTATACACAAAAGTAAAGATTTGACTTTACCGAAATTACAAAGAGGTTGCTCGATGTGTTGGCGCAGCTTTCACAAAGATTTCGCAAGCGAAAAGTTGAAAGTGATGGAAAAAACAATGGAACATTGGGAGAGGGGATAATGACCAGTAGAAGACAGAAGCGGATAGAAGATCGAATGAGACCGAATGAAGACAGACGAAGTATGTGATTGCAAATGAATGGGAGAAATGTGATAGAGAAGAGGTTAGCACGCGACAGAGAGAGGGAGAGGAAGAGATCCTAGAGGAAGAAGGAGAGGGAGTGATTCAAGATTCTCGAAATGGTGTATATGATTTGCTGCATAGTGGATAAGATGGCGTGATTGAGATCAGAATATCGAATGTTGAAGGTATCATTTGGAAATGTATATATAATCGAAAGGATGATGAGTGTGCTAATAGTCGATTTTCACTTCTCCAAAACACTTCTACTCGGATCAAAAGTTGCGAAAAGAAAAGAAAACAATGCAACCCTCCTTTTTATATGTATTCTCCCCGCTATTTTTCTTTTCTGTTTTTTTTGAACAATATATTCATCACTTTCACGAATACCTTACTATTTATAAATGATTTAAAATATAAGATCATCGAGTAATAAAAATCATTCACTCACAATCAGTCCACTGTGCTTTGCAACATTTATTAGAGACATTCAAATTCACAATCCAAGATAATTTGAAACAGTCCACTCTGGCAACACTCTCGTAAACAAAGAAAGCGAGAGATACATTTTCTCGGGGTGTATTTTTTTAGGGTTTGGATAGTTTTTTTACAGATCAGTCATGAAAGGACAACGATTGATTATGGTGATCGTGAAAGAATTCTAATGGGATAAATGAAACATATGTGAACGAAGGGTTCAACTCATAACAACGTTTTCCAGTAAACAACACTGCGCGATATCTGAAGGATAAATGTCTACCGTTCTCCTCATTCTCACAGTCTCTCGCCTAAATATGACAAAATTGCCTTATTTTTCGTGATTGTCCGTTATCAAAATGAAGTATAAATCTTGTGATTTTCATGAGTAAGACATATTCTAGATAGTATACTAGGCTAAAAACAGAGTTTCAAACCAATGAATTCGACATGGTTCGATTGCAGATTGAGAATGTGTTCCATACATCACTACAGAGATACAGAGATAGAGATACTACAGAGATAGAGATAGAGATCACTACAGAGATCAATACTACGATCGTATTCGTGTTCATGCAATAGTATGTTCGAATATATATGGTATCTTCCACTAGTAAATAACAATCGTAATCCCCACCAATGAAAAATATGGTCCATGACACCAAATATTGGAATCGTCACTATTTCGTCATGTTTCTAATTCGTCATACACTTTTCGTACATTTTTCTAATTCGTTAAAGTGTGCCGTTATCACGTTCGCCATCACATAAAAGAGGCAATTTTGTCAGATTGAAGTGAGAGATTGTGGAGAATGAAGAGAGCGGAAGAGTTCTTTCCTGATTCTATTAATATTTCAAATGAGATGAGGAATGAATGAAACATTTATGATTTGAGACCAATCATGACATGTGCAAGAGACACGGAATGTCATTGAATATGATAGATACATCGGGGACACTCAAATACCGTAAGATATTCTGAAATGAATGGTCAAGGATATTGAATACTTAAAATGACACTGCGAGTTATTTTGAAACTGTCTCTGGCCACACTCTCTGCGGATAGTCAGATTAGCTCGAGGTTCATTTAATTCACGAACTGAAGAAACACCTAATTAGATGAGAAAAGTTGGGGTAATTTCTTTGAAGAATAGTCACTTCTCATACTGATTTAGTAATAGTAAAAGATCGATGCAAAAGTTTCGTGCTAAAGCATTCCTTGAGCAAAAAGCGAGCGGACAATGGAGAAGTGAAGCATGATAAGACCGATGAGGTAGAAAGAAAAGAAGAAGAAGAAGAAGAAGAGGTCTCAAAAGTGAAGGAATCATTAGGACACAATCAAGTGTGTGAGACTGACTATAAGAGCAAATTCTGGGTACTAATTAAAATGGGACTTAGACTGGATTAGTTGACCAGTGCTTTGTGTTCAGTGCGAAGCACTAGAATACTAATCACAATTTCTCGAATAAATCGAGAATGGAAGTACCGTTTTGGAGGCAAAACAACGCTTCTTCGGAGAATTAAGAAAGATTATTCAGACGAAGATTTGCATACTAATAATGGCAGATTCAGTACCAACTAATCAAGGTTTTATTCGAAAACTATTTTTGTATCTTAAAAAATTGAAGTGATCTCTGATATAAAAGTCTGCCTGGCAACTTAAAAAGAATAAAATATAAAGGATAAAAATATATTGTTTTGTGAAAGGGGGATTCTCTTTGATTGAATTCTATTAGAGATAGATATACAGTAGATAACGAGAGAGAAGAGAAGAGAAGATTCAGTCTGCGATATCAAAATGAAGAGTAAAGAATACTAAGAAGAAGAAGACGAAGAAGAGTAAGCAAAGAGAATGATAAATGAAAGAGGCACCTTCATAATTATCGTTTACCCATGGGAATAATGATATCATAACTATCATTAAGTTTTACTCATACTACAATACAGATAGATCGATCCTTTATTTTCTCTGCGTATGAATATTTTCTGAATCTTAAAATCTTAAGTGATATCAAGTACCTTTTATAACTACTCAACCACGAACGAAAATTTTATTGCTGCTGCGAAAAAGTAATTATAAGCCAAATAAGGTCCGAAAGTGGATTGGTATACTGTAGCTTTTGATTTTTTTTTCGAATTTTTATCCCAGCGTGAGTTATAAAAGTACCCGATATCACTAACACTCACGATTGCGATCTTACGAATGGAAAAATATTTATACACGGCGCAAAGAAATGATGAGCCCATGTAAAAAAACTCGATCGAACTGTACTGTATAATTATTTTTCATCTACCGTAGATTCACAACAGAATTTCTTTGGTATGCGAGTTCTCGATACTGAAAGTCGTTTTGTGAAAAGAAAACAACAATAATAATAATTATTATTCCTACTCGATCTCTGCACTGCAACTTGTATATCACACTAACAGAAAATGACATAAGGTTGTGTATTCAGATAGGACCATAATTCATTTTAGAATGAATATTCAATATGCAAATGACAAATGAGATTTCTTACCATTGTTTTCGGTGCACACGGTCAGATGCATCTCGCAGATGTGGTCCTGAATAATAAATATAAATATTTATTCAAATACTAAAATAATCATAAATGAACATGGAGCATGGAGGAATGGAACAAAATATGATTCAGTATAAAGAGAGATCGACTATAACACGGATACGGATACATATTCAGAACACGAATGCACAAGTGTAACACTATATTGTGAGCCTTTCAAGCTAAGAAAATGACGACAGTGGTGCATAAGGGGTTCTAACAATAACGCTGAACTCTTAGTATACGTTTGAACCTCACCACTTCTACTGTTCTCTTCCGTTTCCTTTGTTTTCAAGAAAGTGGCAATAGAACGGTTGTACGTGTGAAAGCCGTAGTTCGAAGTGGGAATTAGATCTGGGATAGTTGTTCTAACTTGACAATAAGTTAGATAAAGAGAAGAAGTGCAGAACAAGAAGAAAGAAGGAGAAGGATGAGGATGAGGAAGAAAGAGTAGGCTAATTTGACTATGGACAACTTCTTCCGTCTCTTTGTTGTTGAAAAGCGAGACTTCTCATACAAAAAGACGACGAAGGCCAAAGTTGAAATGAACCCCATCCCTTTAGAGGAAGTGCTCCTCTATCCCACTATCTCTCTTCGTTTTCGATGTTTTCTGTAGGATAAACAATCACAGTTATAGTTTTACTCTACTACATCAACATTAGTACTAAGCCAAATATGAATGATTTATGATGAAGAACACGAGGAATAGCGCAGCGGAAGTGCTTATAAAACGAAATTCGAATGATGCGTGCATTAGAACGGGTTTCAAAATCCCTCAAGTCACGCCCTTTTTTCGAATTACCATTACGTCATAGTGGAAATTGCAAAAGTACAATAGGTCCTCTTATCTCCGCTCTAACGCCCATATAGTCCAGTGGCCCTGTCTGTATCTTTGCACTTTTAACTAACCAACGCTTCTGAGGCGTTGGACTGAACAAGCTTTGCATGTATAGGTTGAGAGGGCGGCACTTGTCTTTCCAAATGATGATATACATACGTACATACAGTACAGTACGGCCGAGTTCTATTATATGCGTACTGTGCTACCGATCTAAAGATAAATAAATAAATAAATTTTTTTGCACGATGGGTAGTCATAAGAAGCACTAGACATCACTGACACCCACTGATTTTGAGAATCGAAAAATAATAATGAGCAGCGGAAATAAATGATCTGCGGGACTTATAGTAAACTATGATTCATACGTGTTCGTCACTCTTATATTGTGAAGATGTCATTACTAATATATTTACTCGTTGTTAGACACATTGCGTGTGGCATTATAACATAGAAGGCTACGATGATGCCGATGATAATCACAATGTCAGAGAAAGACGAGAGAGCGTGCGAAACGAGAGTGTCAGAGAAAAAAGACAGAGCGCTAAACTAGAGTTTCAGAGGAACAAAATTTTGTTGGCATCGTGCCAACACAAAATACAATGTGATAATGTCTATGATTAGTGACAGCGTGATGGATGAGTAAAAAAGAATCGCAGGGGGATATTTACTGTGTGGTTTCGAGGAGAAGACGACATGCAATGGAGATTTAGAGAGTAGATTGAGAGAGAATAAGATAAGAGGAATGAGGCCAATCATATAAGGAAAGTCCACAACAAAATCAGTCAAAGAGATATACGAAAAAACTATAAGCTGGAATGGAAGGAACGCCGTTCGGGATGATACAACAAACAACTATTTATTATTAGGTTGTGCCATAAGTCTTTTTGAATTTGATGGTGTTGTGTTTGCACTTTTGTTTCTCGCTTCGTTTTAAACGGAGCTCTCTGCACTGGTGCATATCACTAACTAGTGTCCCCCTCTACATAACCCATATCACGTTCGATTCAGACCCCCTTCTAAATATGAGTATGCCTCGCCCGTTTGTCCAAAATAAAATTCTAGTTCTGAAGTACAATTTGTTCTGAATTTTACAAAAATCAATCAAAGACTAGGTTATGTGTACCCCACATATGTGCTCTCCAACCCTACACTGGCCAATTGCTCACGTAAATTTAAAATCAGAATTTATATTATAGAATAGAGGAATGGCCACTTCGGAATTTTGAATTGCGCAACTCGTCTTAAAGGAGAGCGAGACATTTGATACCACCCGTTAAATGTTGGCCACGCTAGAATCATCCATGCTCACTATTTCGCTAGAATTAAGGAATCTTGAAAAAGTCAAAAAGTTGTTTAGACGATAAGTGGTCATTTGGCGGGAATTTGAATAAAATCGCGGATTGAGACCGCGGATTGAGATCTCTTATATTTTTCTAAAAACAACAAGCGCCTGAGTTGACAATCTGGTCACTTGGTTGAAGAGATGGATCATTCTCAATAACAGTGCGCATTATAGCCATTGAATTTGGAAACGAGATAAACCAGGACCGATCACTAAGCCTGGAAACATCTGGAAATTTAGATACCCTAGTTTAAAAGAAGTGTGAAATTGATCAATGTATTGCATCCGTGTAGTTGAGGTCACTGATATAATCGGCGACCTCAATTGTAAATAAATACAAGATTTGAAGTCATAGCTCATATCGCCGCGTCCACAGCGCAGTCAAATGTTTCTTCTTCACGGCTCCGCTCGTAATGTCTCAGTAAAACACGTTATATTAAGACAGCCAAATTTTTCAGGCGCATACTACCTGTGGTTCCTTACTCTCCGGACCTTACTCTCTCTGGTCGGTACGTTAGTTAAGGCGTCCAACTTGCTTTAGTAAATGAAAAGTTTAAGAACTAAGAAGATATCGAAACGTGGGTGGCCTCACAGTTTGTACAATAACCCAGGTCCTTCTAAAAGTAGTGAGCCCATGTTGTGGCTGGATTATAGCAAGGAGTCATGGACCATAACAGCGAATAAATTCATCCTCAATGTAGTCGTTAAAGTGAGATAATTCAATTTGAAGTTGTACCGCCAAATTCAAAAAGACTTATGGCACAACCTAATAATTAAATTAAAAATGATATCTTGATCAAATTTGCATACAGTTTAATGACCAAAGGCGTTCAAAGGCAAAGGCGTTCCCATCTTATCTAGCTTTAACCTTTCCTCTCTAGCCATGTATTACCACGTTTTTAATTATCGAGAGAATTTGGTCAGAGAGGTTCAAATATTGCAGCAGAGTAGGGCTTCGCTATCTTTTGTTCGAGTTGCGCTCACACTTCATTGGAAAACAAAGTCGGACTAGAATAGCTAAAGACCTCAAAGGTAAAAGTCGAGTATAGTTGCACCTGTCACGTATACTCTTTATACGAAAAGACTGTCTACGTCACGGGAACTAAAACCTTTATGGACAATCAAAGATGAATGATGAAGAAATAACGACTATGCAGACCTACAGACACTTTTATATGCAGAGGTTTGATGAATGGAGCCATTTGAAATAAGGCTCATTCATTTGGAAATTTGTGGCGGGTAATGCATCACAATAGTCTATTGTACGGCATTCGAAACGTGGCAGTAGAATTTTGTGAACAATAAGGCGGTCTTTTGTTAGCCATATTCTGAAATCCAGACAAGTGATGTAGGGTTAATTTTAAGAGAGTTTAGATCGGTAGTTATATTTCATTGCTCAATCAATCAAAATGGCTTGTCGACCTGATCGGATATGAGTGCACGAAGAACAAAATAGTACGGACGAAATAAGAATGAGAATGAAATCAATCAAGGGAGGGTGTGGAGGGCTTTGATTGTTTTTGAAATGACATACACACATAAATAATTGTTATCCATGGAGTATAAGACTTGTAAAGTGCTATATTTTACACTTTTTGTGCAAAAAAACTTCTTAGGTTCCGTGGATAACAATTTTTTCAATGTTTGCATATAATAAATATTTTACTTTTTTTACTTGCTGAAACATCTTCGCGATGTATGATAAATAAAATAAAAATAAAAACTTCAATATTCTGCGTTTATCTAGCAAATACAACATTTTAACTTGATTTTTTGGTGGCAAAATGTTAAGATGCGAGAGTAAAATTAGCCAGGAAGTGCCTTTATAAAACAGATGAAGTACGTGACAGCCAATGTACGCACGGAGAACAATCACGTTCCCCTCATCCAACAATATGACCTACAGAAATATAATACCCTCCCCAAATATAGTGTTTCAGCGGTTCGTGATCTAGAAATTGCTCCTTTAATCTACCAAAAATAAATGGAACGAGAACACTCACGTATATTGTTCAACAAGTGCTAGAAGGATAATTCTCTGACATGTTTCAAAGAACCTGCAAAAGCAATTCGACCATTGAAATTATGATTGGATGTGGTAACGATAGGATCTTTTAATAATTGTTTTTTATAAAATATTATCTTGAATACTTCGTCACCATGTCTTTAATATGTCTTTAAAAATATTTGCATATTTGTCAACAATTAAACGTAAAGTAAGATAAATTAGATGAATAAAGATAAATTCATAGAGAAAGGAGACTCTCATAAGTCAAAGAAAGCACCAGAACGATACTCAGAAAAGGTTTGCTCTAATGTAAATCTGATTTATGATTTTCAATAAATTGTGTGTGTTTGCAGGTGGAAATAATGAGATTGAATAATATTACTTTAAAAGAGGGAAAATACTCCTCTATGCGTACAATGTTCATCATATACTGGGAACGGTACAGTACAAAAGAAATGAGAATTGATTTTTCGATGGTCAAGTACAATAGAATATCGTGTTAAATTATCAATTAAAGATGGAGACCCACGAGTTTTTTCGTAATGAGACTGTTCGGATAGAATGATAGAAATTCATCACACGAATCGAAAGACATATCTGGTATTGATTCCCGATATGTTTAAAGCACACTATGCACATTGAAAGTACAACTTTCAAGGCATGTAGAGAGTGCTCATCGAATTTGCATACTTTCTCTCTCATTTTCTCATTATCCCTTACGCCAATTACCATATAATATAAACAATAGCCAGCATGCTTATCGTGGCTGGAGTCAGTCATGCCAGCTCATGGGCCCCCTTCTTTAAGGGACACCCGAGCTAATTTTGCACTCCGCTCTGGTAATGCTCTCACGTAGACAAATAAAACGAGAGAGCGTGCCCAGAACGGAGAATTTTAAATTAGCTCGGGGCGTGCATTTGCAGGGAATTGGGTGCGACTTATTCCCAATAAGAAAAAGAGTGCAATTCATCATTCTCCTCTCACCGACTAAATGAATGAATTCGATTAATGACGATAGTGTAATTGAAAATGTGCATCGCTTTTGTGTTGGAATGAGAGCGTGTGAGTCCTTTTCCTCCCTCGCTGAAACCTAGAACCGACGGGGTAGAGAGAGAGAGAGAAATAAGGAGAAAAAGACGGGGGCAGAGGTCAGTGTTTGAGTCTTCCTTCCCATTAATTTCGTATGCATGGCTGAACTGCGAGAGGATGCACACAAATTGTGATGGGAACAAACTTCGCAATCCAATCGGGCCTAGTGATCTTTGAAACATGATTCGTGCTGACATCACACTGATTAAAATACATGCATAATTGACAGTGCATGCATGGGATATGTCGATAGACTTCTTTTCTCGTTTTTTATAAAATATTTGGTAGGCGTTGTATTCAGTAGTCTTCACCTTTGAAAGACCAGTGGCAATTCATGGGTGTCCCCAGGGCCACTTCTTATTTTTATCTACCGAACAATTTAAAGGTTGAACTATGTGTTTTCGGTGAGGGGTTCGTCACATCATAAGCAGTGAAAGGAACGAAGATCCAGTACCTAGACTGGAGTCATACGTTTATATCTACATATCATGTGAATCCCGTGAAGTATCGTACATCGAAAAATTATTGGATCATGATTCGTTTGAACCATTCTGAATGGTTCTAGCGAATCAACGGCGATTATGACCGAATGAGGCATTTTTGTTCTTATTCTTTCTTTTCATTGTTTTTATTTCACTCTAATCTAGTTAGTCCGCGAGAATCATGATAAAATAATGCGTTTTCATAAAATCATGGTGATTCGTATATGAATAAATCGTTCCGAAGATTTCAAATTAGGATGGACTATTTCGGACTATTTCCCGGTTTGGCCTTCGGCTCTGCGTTTCCTTTGAATTATGTTTTAACTTAAGTTTGCGAAAACGCAATATTTTGGCATGATTCTCGCGGACTAACTAGATTAGAGCGAAATAAAAACTATGTGTTTTAATCGTAAAAAAAATCGTAAAAACTATGAAAAGAAAGAATAAGAACAAAAATGGCTTATTCGGTCATAATCACCTTTGATTCGCTAGAACCATTCAGAATGGTTCAAACGAATCATGATCCAATAATTTTTCGATGTACGATAGTGTTTACTTCTACTATTATCTAAATTATGCTTACAGCATCCCATGTACCGGTGTACTTCAATAAGAAATATTCACAAACACAATAAAATAATATATAATTCCGCGCTAAACTAAGCCATTTAACGAGATAAGAACGCAAACAAGAGAATAATTAATAGAGATGTCACGTTCGCCGGTAGAATTCCTAAAAAAAAAACAGATTTTAGGGGACCATCTCCAAAACTTAATTGAGACTTATTTTTTATTAATGTACTGGTCTGACAATGGAGGCAATGTCATTGGTTTTGCACAGTACTCCTGCTGTGCAAAAACAATGATATAGTCTAGCATTGTTCGACCAGTACATTAAAATCTATGTTGTGTTTTGAATGACACTCCTAATAACATGAAAAGCTCATAGTCAAGTATGGAATATCCCTAGACCAGACGGAAAACGAACCAAAAAAATGCGAAAAATAGGGATGCTAATTCGACAATGTGGTGTTGACATTGCAAGGAAAATAGCGAATGTTATTGCTGTTTCGCTCGTAAATTATATTTGCTATGGAAGGCGGCCACTTATCTGGGCTTGTAAGTGTCCCTAGATTCTTTCAAAACACCTCAGAACTCCGATATAAACACATTTTCTCGAACTTCTCGTTGAATGTTACATGATGATCTAGCAACTTTTAAACTTTTCGATTTCGTGTAGAAAATACAGTGAGAGAGTCTGGTCAGTGAGGTGTTTCAATGGAGGACTCAATGATCCGTTGAATAAAACATTAACAAGGTAAACGTGGGGCACACAAAGTCCTGAGGTCAGTGATAATTCGATGCCAATTCAGGAAAACTCGAAAAAGACAAGGAAGATGCGTGTATTGGAGTTGCTTCTGAAGAAGTTGACTTGACAATGGTCATAGACCATATAACTATAGCTACGTAGTCGAAGATTCATGAATTCATAAATGGCTCGTATTCTCCTAATTCTTGAGTATGCGTGGAGTTCAATAAGTCAAGGAAAGAAGAGAAAATGAAACGATTAATGGGCGAGAGAGTATCTAAAATAAAGAGAGCTTTCTCTGTTTTCTTTTCTTTTCGCAACCTTCCGATTTGGATGATAATTCATCTGTCGGACGATTGCCAATAATAGAAATTTTATTTATTCTATTTTATCCCACAATAATAATCAATGCAAAATAAATGAGAGATCAGAATGATCACGCAAACATGTATGAAACAAAGATGTATGTTTGTCTTTTGGGTTCGTCTTCTTCATATACGAAACTGACATCTATTTGTTTATTGATGAAAAGGTCGATTCAATACGAATGTCTCAGAAGAAGTAGAAGGATTAATATTTCTTTATGCAACAACAAAGATGGATATCATCCACTACATCATTTGTGACGCTTCTTATTCTTTATTCCATCATATCATACTTAACAGGAAATGGAATAACATAATTGGGGTCAATGGATATCTAAGATAACGTTATCGTTGTGGGTCTTGGTTACAGTGGCAGTAAAATGCTAACGCGAATCTTGGAAAGTGAGATAATTACGAAAAAAATATTTCAGATATTGCACTAATCGTTATCGTTGCTGTTATAGGTATTATTTGAGATATTGCATATTTTTTGTTATAAATCTATGACTCTGCTGAAAGTGATCTCTTGAAATGTATCTGACAATTAGTTGTGTGCATTTCAATTGAGGGATACGTCGCATTTCCCCTAAACATACGTTTTAGCCTCTCTCTACAAGCTGTAAGAGGTAGGAGTTTTCAGTAGCCCGACGCTCTTCCAAATCATGGGGTCAGTCATCTTAGCTCTCCAACAAAAATGAATGTTACTTATAAAATACAAATAAATGAATTAAACTTCACCGAAGTCATTGTACTCGATGCACTTGAGGTTAGTTAAAATTTTTACTTTTTTTCACAAAAATATTTCATATTATCATCTTTTGTTCAGGCTCGATTAGTTTTATCTGAAGAATTTTTACCTTTAGTCATTGTATCTTACACGTTAGAGTTTTTGATATTTGCGATAGCTGGATTGATCTACCTCCCGTTATCCATTGCATTTTACAAGGTTTCCATATTATTATTATTGTATTTTTCCTCAAATGATGTTTTATTTCTATAAATTTATTTATTTATTGAATTACTAATAAAAGTGTTTAAATAAGTGCGTAGTTATGGTGTGTTATTAAACAGTGAATTCAGTATGCCTTACTTCACACAAATCTTCGTCGTATTATCTATTATTGTGCCGTTCATGGATTTCTCTACGGTCTTTCTCGTTTTACTCTGTTCATTTATCAAGTGGATTTGGTTAAATTAACAGGTACGGTTCCTTTAAAGAAACATCCTCAAATAATACTACTCGGGAGCAAAATTAAAATGTTGTGAAAATTATAAGATAATGCTTTGTCATCCGTTTTGAAGTTTTTTTGACGTAAAGGCAGTTAGAACGATAAGAAATATGTGTTCAAAGGTGACTGGCATGATGATATCTTCTTCATCATCGCTATAATCTTTCGGGTCTACGATGTCTACAATATCTACATTCAATATCTGGCCATAGCCTTCGAGAGACTGGCAGCTACGTTCTTTATCGACGATTATGAGGTTATCGATAATTTAAAAACCATTTAAAAAATATTTCAGCGAACAAAATGATTGTAAAGAATAAAATACAAGAGGAAAGCAAAATCGCTTTTAGTTTAGTATGTATTTTAGTTTGATTCGTTCACAGGAGTACAACGGCATGACAGCTGAAACTTTTGTCTACAAACGTTAAAGAACCGAATGTTAAAAAATCGAAAACGAACAAAGTTGTGCCACCTTCAATTTTGAGCCAGTACTTTTGGCCGATACTGTAACTGTAACTGTAACTGAAGTGATAAGAGTTATTTGATTGTTTTGGTAGCAATGGACGACTTTAGTCTGATATGATAAATTAAATCGAATTTTAACTGTATATATTTATTTACAGACCTCAAAACGTCACTACATTTCCTGGCTATTGATGTTACTCACAACAATTTTGTCATTAGCAGTGCCTTTTATTATATGTAAACAATTTTTTTTGATTTCCTGTTTGTTAATCTTTCACTAATGATTACTTCTGTCTTGCATAGTTAGAATAGTGTAACCACCCATTTGATGATGGCTTTCCACTCCAAACTCTACAGAAATATTAATTGCTAGAGCGTATTCTTAGATATTTAAAGGAACGCCCGAACTAATTTGGAGCTTTTCGCTCTGGCATTCTCTCTTGCTTTCTTTGTCTGTGAGAGAATTTTACCAGAGTGGAGAGTATTATAATTTTCTTGGAATGTGCCAATAAAGGTGGAGTCCCTCGAAATTTTTCGTGAACAAACTGTGAAGGCAGAAATATAGCAAAAGTTATTCTACATACCTAATACATAAATTATTTAATGCTAATTCAGCTTATTGATCGCTAGAATCATGATTGTACAGGCAAAGGCGTGATATTTTGAAAAAAAGGAAAGTTCGGCAATAAGTAAGTTGCCGTAACTAGGCAGTGCTTTTACCACTTCGCCAAGGGATACATGCATGACCATGCTAATCCATTGCATATCACCTGTCCCTTGCATATCCGATATGTTGCGCATTTGCATAGAAATTCGAGGGCCTCCATCTTTAATTTTAAACGTAGGACTAAATAACGAAATATAAAAAATAGCACTACAAATCAAAGAATAACTGTTTGTGAATGATGTAAAAATTTAAGCAAAGTGGTTGTATTTCAGGGTCAAGAATGGGTGAGGCTGCTGGTATCATAGACAGCAGCATTGGTGTTATTCTATTCATATTTTGCTTGGCGCAAATAGTAAGTTTGACGACTGAACTTCACAATACTCTTGACTAACTAACAAGACGTTCCGAAGAATACTATCATCACTATAATATTGTCTTGACCGTTTAGACTTTTGGGTCGATTCAGAAAGAGTATAATAATATGACAATTTGAGATGTTGTTTCTTATCTGGTTGTACAATACAAAAGTGGAAAGAGAACTTCATTCGGCTGTTGCGTCATCTAGATACAGTGGATATACATTGAGAAGGAGATATCAAGTGATGGAGAATATCAAAGCGTGCAAGGTACATTTTATGGCACTACTGCAGAAGCCCAGATCGACCAAATGGGGCCAAAGACTATTATGGTAATTATAGTTTGGCCTCTGAATCCCTAAACTAGGATTTCCTAGAGCATTCTGTATTCCCGAATATCATCAAAGGAATAAATCCGCTCCAATAGGAGTGGAAGCTACTTCATAAAGAGCTAATGTTCAAGAATTATGTTAACACAATCTTGTTGATAGTCTCTTTTGAGTTCATATCTTCTTGGAAGACATAAAATATTTTCTTGATTGTCTCAGCCCGTGATTGAAAAGTGAGGCTCACAGTCTTGGAATTAATGTATCATGATATAATGTATATTTTACTGTTACAGTTCATGCAGAATGTGAACATATCATGTACAATCTTCGCTCTCATCGCCCTCATTCTTCTCTCCATCTCTACCCGTGTCTCGATCCCTCTGAGGATAGCTCTTCGATCATTGACTGATCTCATGAATTCTGCGTATGTTTCATTCGATTATCAAGAGCGAGATAGCTGTAGTGTAAGCAATGCTTTATAATTCCCCTTGAATAATAAAACACTGATTATGTGTAGATTGCGTGGAAATAACTTCATTATAGGCGCACCATGAGCTAATTTCAAGCTCTAATACACTTTCGTAGACGAAGAAAGCGAGAGAGCGTGGCCAGAGCTAAGAGTTTCAAGATAGCTCGAGGCGTCGCTTTAAACAATCATTGCATATTCTTTAAATTATTGATTCAGAGACTTATTGGCCTCAGCTATAGCCGGGGTGCTACTGCTTCCAGAGTGGAAAGAAGGAGTCTTCAAAGTATTTCCTCTCTCGATGTATTATAAAAATCGACCGAGGTTTGTTTCTTCACGTTATTTGAAAATAAAATTTTGAAAAAAGAATGCCCCGTACATAATTAACAATTTTCACTTGCTTCACCAAAGAATTTAAATATCGCTTTGCTTTAACTCTTTTAATTATATCCAAAAGTTTCACTTCAGAGTCCTGAAGAAGAACAACCGCATTATAAATAATCAGGAATGTGCTGAAATCTATTTCATGCAATTATTTGAATCTTGGAAATAAATTTTTGTTTTTAATAATTTCGCTAATAATAGAGTAACGTTGTATTAGTTACATGGGATCTTGCATGGTAAAATTCCTTTTTGAGCTGGATTATTTTCAGTTCCCCTGAGTAAAAAGTGACAATATAAATATTTGCCTTATCCCGACAGCCCCTTGCTCATACTCCAATCTTCACGTTTTATGTTGTTATTTGTTCATCATTCTATACCGTGTTTTCTTGTAAAAAGCAAAAAAAAATAAAATAAAAAAAATAAATAGGCATAAATAGGCCAAACAAACAATAACAATAATAATATATTTATCGCATCTTGGAGAAAAGAGACAAGAGAGATATTTTTCATAAACAATTAAAATACATATTAAAACAAGAAGTAGCGACGATATAGGTGCAATTACTGGATTGCAACCTTTATAGAATTACTAAACACTTGAGGAGAGATTGATGTGACAATAGTTCGATCTAAATTATTCCATTTTCGGACAACACGATTTGAGAATAATGATAGATAGCGTGTACTAGATGAATAAATGACTGATTCTTTATAAAAGACTATTGTATCATATAGAACACATTTGCTTACATTCAGTTGTGACTTCTCACTGATCCCTTGGTGAAGTGGTAAAACTGCGAACTAGTAAGCGCGACCATGCGCATGTTCGAAATCTATTGCTAAACTTTCCTATTTTCAAAAAAAAAACCGGAAAAAATGTCTCCATAGACAATTTGAAACACCGCGCTCTGACAGCGTTCTCAAGTAGGCAAGGGAAGTGAGAGATTATACTATTGGAGGTTGATCTAAAATTTGAAACTTGAAACATACACCATAATACTTTGATAGAATTAGAATTCCATGTACATACAACCTCACCCCACCCGAGAAATTAAACGAGAAATTTGTATTGAAATTAGTAGTATCTAATTGTTCGCAATCGCGTAACCCCCTGCAATATGTCTTATCTGTCAAAGTTCGATCGTAATTTTTCATCGAAAGTTGACATAACAAATTGAATATTTTCATTTTTTTTTGCTACTACTATTTCTATAATCATTTGGAGGATACTGATCTTCGATAACCCAGATATTTTTTTGGAAAAGTTCTCGACAAATTCCGAATTAAAAAGAGTCAGTTGGTTTCGCAAACTTTCAAACAAAAATTTAGATTGAAAGTTGAGAGATTGCCGATTCATAACATATTATCCCCTCTTTACAATTTGTTCTTATTGTTAGTGCAACTATTCGCGTTTCAATAGAATTGCTGATATGGTCTTTGAGGTGTTGTTACATTTTACATTTAAACACTTTATCGAGATCAACTAAGCGGTGGGTCACCGGATCTGTAGTGACATGATATGGTTCCATTGATGATATGGTATGGTTATGATGATATGGTATGGTGATTGGTGTTGTATTGTAGATAATAACTGAACAACTTAATATATACATATAGTATTACCACAGACACGTTCAATTGTGCTTTTCTTCCTTTATCACAAGCAATTTCATTATCACATTGTTATTCTCTAATCTTTCGTCATTGAAAGGGCACACCCCGAGGAAGATTTAAAAAAAGAAACCGCTCTGGTAATACTCTTTCGCTTTCTTTGTCAACGAGGCTGTCAGAGCGGAGAGTGTAATTATTAGCTCAGCGTATGGGCCCGTTTGATGTTTGATCCTGAGTCTATTCACGAGCTCCGCTTACCCTCCTTCCATCACCTCCTGTTTTTTCATCCCACACGCATTTTTTTTACTTGTTGTTTCAAATGTTGCCACATCTTTGTGATGCATGATAAATAAATAAAATCAGCTCTGACAATGTTCTCCCATCATCGAAACTGGATAATAGTCATCAACTCTAATATCACTTCTCAGGCCCCAAGAACATTCATATTAATACACATTACTGAAGTTTGTATTTCTATTTGTTTCGAGGTCATTATTGAAATTTGCACAGTTTTCAGCAAAAGTTCTAACCAGGGATGTGCGGGAAAAGAAAGAAAAAAATTTCAATACTAATTCAAGACGCAAGATTTTCGATATAATGGAAACGCATGAAATGAAACTTTGTGATTCTGAATTGACGCTTGCATGATAAAATGTATTTTTGCTCAAGCGAAATTGTATTTATTGTGTTCAATTTAGTTTTTTAGTTAATTTTTTTATAAATCTCTTAATTTTTTTGAATTTTTGTGCTATTATTTTTTTAAAATTTTTTCGAAAAAAAAAACATTTCGTCAAGAAGTGTTTCGAAGAGTGTCAAAAAAAAACGAAAAATACGCATCCCTTTTGCTAACTACAAAATAGCAAACAAAGAAATTAAATCAGAGTATGCGAAACTACTCAGCTTATAGTTATCGTCCTACATCATTGGCTTTATCTGCGTACCCTTCGCTACCATTTCGATATTCCGAGTAGGTTAGAGCTAAAGCAAGTTTTGAACTTTAATTTTGCTATATTTTGTATTGGAAGAAATTCAGACAAGCTAAAATATGCTGCGTAATCAAACAATAATTTCAATATCATTTGTAACCCCTTTCCTACAGAGAACAAAGTGTGACAATGCCACAACACTAATTTTTGTAAGGTGTCATTCATCGTAACTTTCGACTACAAGTATGTATGATTTCTCTAATGTTATACTTGGCCATTTTCTCACGAGCAGTGCTATTCTATTATCAACACTATGATCCACCGAGAGGAGGTTCAGTTTAAAACAAATTTGAGTACAACAAGATGCTATGATTAGAAAAATGAAAAATAGAAAAATGTATAAATACATTTTTCTATGATTTGAAATATGTACTTTTTACGCGATAGCCTTACACACAAAACTATGAAAGGTACTTTCTAGATTACCAACATGCTTGGTTTTCGAATCGCGATAATAAGCAAAAATCAATAAGTTAAACTTTACAATTTATCGAATAAGAAGGCACTAAAAAATTCTGGAATGAAAAATAAAGATACAGTATCATTTGAAAACTCATATTATTCGATTTCTAAAATAAGTTTTCTTTCAGATTTCGATTATATTCTCATAATTTCTTGTATTGTTCGTGACTGTGTCTATGGATATTTTATGGGAATGTGAGTTATCGATTATTTGTATATTTATTTATTTATTCCATCAAATATAATGATAAGAGATGATAAGTATGAGAACAAAAGAGGAGTAGATGGATTTCGGTTTAGGCTTAGTGGCAGTTTTTGAAGGATGGAGTTTAGGAACGAATTCGAGAATCTTTAATGATGAGGTTGGAGGGGAGATTTGATAACCCTGCACGGAAGGGTTTTGGGAAGGGATTATATAATAATAAAATGTATACATACTTATTTAATTTAATGCATCAAATCTCAAAAAGACTGAGGCAATATTTGAAATAAACTTGAATCAAACATAGTCCAGTGAAATCTCGAATCCTCGTGCAGTGTAATAAAAGTTAAAAGAACTCCCTCAAAACAGTAGCATTGCATATCACGGGCTAGGATCGTTTGCTCTCGAACGAACATTGGCAACATTCTTCTGGAAATGGTATGAACGAGCTACAAACGACACCGTTCTTGTATTTATTTTTATTGAACTAACGAATATCGTCCCTGCCGTGATTAATTCTACCGGATGGCTCTTTGGTATGAAAATTCATAAAGAAAATTGAGAATTGCACTCATTAGATGTAATATCGTTTTTTATTTAATCGAAAAAGGGGAGTAGACTTTTGTTAATTGGAAAATCGTCAAATATTTCCAACTGTCCGGTTTGCTGTTGTAATTACGTTTGTCATCATAGTTACTTCTACGTACATACTAACTAATAGTTAATAGTTACTAGTTACTACTTGTTAAACAACGTCTCCGATTATCAAATTGCTTCCTCCTCGGGTGTTTTTGACATCTGAAAACATTACCGCTACACTATTGAATAATCCTTTCGGTGATCTTTTCAGGACTGTTCCGATCGTGTTGTCTGCAACGAATTTAATTATCCATTATTCAGGATACTGAACTTTGGCACCCAATGTAATTGTCATGTTGGTAACTGGATTCTGGAGCATGACCGTAAGTGGTGGAGATTTTCGATTTTTGTGAGAAATACTGCAATACTGTTTGTGCTTTTTCGAGAAAACAAGGAATAACAACACATAACGACAAAGTAGAAACGGTCGACCATTAACATATAGCTTCCAAAGTAGCATTCATTGAGGATATTAATTTCTCCAATTTGTAATCGATCCCACCATTATCTTATGTTGCCACAGTTGTGACATAGTATTTTATGTGTACCACTTTGTTCAAAGATAATAATAATAATAATAATAATATATATATATAAATATAAATATTATTATTATTATTATTATTATTATTATCATTATTATTATTATTATTATTATTATTATTATTATTATTATTATTATTATTATTATTATTATTATTATTATTATTATTATTATTATTATTATTATTATTATTATTATTATTATTATTATTATTATTATTATTATTATTATTATTATTATTATTATTATTATTATTATTATTATTATTATTATTATTATTATTATTATTGAAGTCTGTCCACGAAGAGAAAGGATGTGACCATTGCGAATTGACGAGACAGAAAAGAGGAATTCATTCCTTGCAGTTATTTCTAGCGGTTCTTCGAGTGAACTTGTAGAGATTGAAACAGAATAGATTGGACGATATTCAATCAATAAAACATTCCAAATCCGAGAGAACTTGAGAATACTCAAGGTAACGATTTTAAAATATGTTTTATTTATTTTTGTATCAAATATGTTGATTTGGCATAACTTGCTTGCCATAGCAATTCGTTTAGAATTTTTGTTCAAAGCAAGGCGAGTGTTTTAACGGCAACCAAAAATATAATATATAAATTTAATATCTATGGATATTTAAGATATCAATAAAACGCCTGGCTATAAATGGGATAAAAGTTTTTTTTAAATAATAGAGAGCTCTGCCGTTAAATATTGGTACTCTGTAGCATACTGTGTAAATGCGCTGCCATCGTGATTTATTCGCCTAATAATAGATGTATCTATAATCACATGACTTCCTACTGCGAATTTACACTCTTTGGATCATGACATTAACCAGAATGCGTGTTTAGATATCATTTTACAATCTTGTCAAGAGACAACTGGTCACAAGTCGACATAATTTTTTAAACTTTTTTTCTCGTTTTGTCGGTATAAATGAAAACTTATTGTAGTTTATAATATCAATCGGTCTACCATGTTTGTCAGCATCCACGATTATATTCGGATTGTGCTTTTACTATGGTCCTGAAGACTGGAAAACATCGCGATATATCGCTTACGCGCTCTTCGACTGCTTTATCGGATGGTAAGTTTGATTGTCTAAATGATAAATGCTATGTACAAGGTTTACAAAGGATTTTCGCAAAATGATTGATTTTTTCTCATCTCGTGAGAAAACTTCTTAAATTTATTGATGTGTGAAATAACAATATTCCTTGATTTCATGTGAAGTATACGAATTGTTTTGCAGGTACTTCCTTCTGTTCATGTACTTGTCGATAACCCAAAATTCAACGATTCGCATTTGACGAAATTTAAGCCGCGAGCCGAGGATACCACTAATTCTTATTTTGAGCAGTTTTCAGTGGCTTGGAAATGACAAAACAATGTTTGATCGAAATTAACAGAGTGCTCATTATTTACTTACATATTGGTGATTTGAATGCTCAGAAACTTCGTCGGACTCTGGACTGCTATAATATTGAAATAGAATTCATTTCCTCGTATTGAAACCTTTCATTTTTTATGTATTACGATATTCTTTTCTTCGCCTCACCAATTGCTATATCCTATTGTAGCACACCAATGTGTGGACCTGAGAAAGATTGATGATCAGTTCGTTCAAACGATTATTCTATTATATTATCCAAAATAAAAATTTCCTTGCAATATTCAAACTAGACACATTTAATTTGTAACTATAATCTTTTGAACTCAGCATGCGATTATTAGTTTCATATATCGTATCCATTGCATAGGTAACATTTTATGGATTTACATGAACATTCGCGGACCTCCATCTTTAAATTATTATTATTGTGTTTCATAGAATTATTGCCCAAATATCAGCTATAGTCTACTGAATATGAGTGGAAAGAGGGAATGTTCAAAGAATTTCTTTTTTCGATGTTACTATAAGAATCGACCGAGGTTTGTTTGGTCGCGTTATTTGAAAATTAAAATTAAAAAATTGAAAAAAAGGAATACCCCGTGCTAACTTTACAATTTCCTCTAACAGCAGTCAATACGGCAAAAGCAAAGAGCTTCAAATTCGTCTCTTTTAATTAAATCGTAATGGTTCACTTCAGAGTCCTGAAAAAGAACAACCGCATTATAAACAATCATGAATGTGCTGAAATTATTTGAATCTTTGAAATAAATTCTTGCTTTCAGTAATTTCCGTATTAATAGAGTAGCGTGGTATTACTTACATGGGTTGATGTATTCATTGAATATCTCTGTATCTATGTCTCTATGTCTCTCATACGCTATACGTTTTCCAATCTATTCACGCCTTATTCATTCATTCACGGTTTCTGACGTTTATACTGCTTTCATCATTCGTTCAAATGGACATACTATTCATTTTATTCACAATATCGATTTTATTGGGATCAGTATTCGGACAAGGTATTGATTTCTACTTACTTCGACTTCTATCCTTTTCATGTTTAGATCTAAATTCGGTTAATCGCATAACAAATGTAATTTTCAATGGATACGCGCACACGACTAGTCCTTATACAAAGGATATTAGTGAGTCTAATTTGTTATTCATTATCGGCTGATCATATTTCTACCTGAGAAACGGTGAGGAACTCATAATCATAATTTATCAGTAGCAGTTTATTGCGTTATGACCATCCTAGAGGGAGCATTATTGCCCTCTTTTGAAATATTGTATTTATTGGAGATAGTAAAATATAATGACCTCTGTAAACAAAATAATGGGGATCGAATGGTCGTCACTAAATAAACGATTGATTAGTCTGTGTCCCGTGCATGGAATATATTAGATACTTGCTAAATGATAGCTTGCAGATGGAACAAATTCACCAAGGGGAAAAGTCTTCATCAACATTATTTATGCACGATTGTCCACTGTGGTATGTGCCACTTATGCGGTCTTCACAAGTAATGAAAAGAAATGAAAAGAAAAGAAAAGGCGGTAGAGAGTGTGTAAAAAAGAGGAATGTTTTTGTTATCATCGTTTCTTTTCGTAACTTTTGAAAAGACCATCAAGGGAAACTCTCCACTTTTGCAAAAACTCTCAAACGTAGACAAACAACGCGAAAAAATACACCATCTCATATCATGCGTCAAATTTATAGAGAATATCGAATTACTTTACTCGAGAAGATATTTTCATATGCATCATCCATCAAAGATCATCCTTAAGAGAGACTATCTGGCTCAAGTGACATTCCCTTGGCACTTGGCCAAAAAGTGATATGAACCGATCGGGCCCAAATCGTGCACAGTTGTAGTATCGGCTGACATAAGCTTGCACACGAAGTTTGGGTTCGTCATATCTGCACCTTCGCTAAATAACGTAAGTTCGATGAAATGGCATCGAAATTTCAAAGTTTACGGATTCATTCGATATATGTATACGATGAAGGGCAATAGTAAGTAGGTACATTCCCCCAAATATCATCCCGATCCAAAACCGTGAGACCCAGAAAAAAATTAAAAAGTCCGGTCGGGGCCCATAAAATGTTTTTATTATTTTTCCTGCAATTGCCTATCGGTGAGGGTCTTTTTTTATTTCTTCAATTTGACGAGTATTCATTAGTGTAACTACTATATGAAAATGAATTAAAACACAATCGTGGAAGTTTGCCTTATTCCCGAAAAACCACAACTAATTCACCTTTTTATCGCGAACTGAGACGATAAATGGTGTGCCACCTACTGTAATGCAAAGGCGGAAATTCAAAATTCGTCAATCACCGTTTGTTTTCATTCGATTTCGGTATTATATTATTGTTTTTCTTTTATTATTTGTTTGTTGTATGAATATCTGAGGTGTAATATGACGGTATTTTTCGAAAAAAACTATGAATTTTGAATTTCCGAATATGCATAACCGTAACCGGCATATGCTTATTCGGTCAGTTCGCGATAAAAAGGTGAATTAGTTGTGGTTTTTCGGGAATAAGGCAAACTTCCACGATTGTGTTTTAGTTCATTTTCATATAGTAGTTGCACTAATAAATACTCGTCAAATTGAAGAAATAAAAAAAGACCCTCACCGATAGGCAATTGCAGGAAAAATAATAAAAACATTTTATGGGCCCCAGACCGGTCTTTTTAATTTTTTTTCTGGGTCTCACGGTTTTGGATCGGGATGATACTTGGTGGAATGTACCTGCTTACTATTGCCCTTCATCGTATACATATATCGAATGAATCCGTAAACTTTGAAATTTCGATGCCACTTCATCGAACTTACGTTATTTAGCGAGGATGTAGATATGACGAACCCAAACTCCGCCTGCGAGCTTATGTCAGCCCATACTACAACTGTGCACGATTTGGGCCCGATCGGTTCATATCACTTTTTGGCCAAGTGCCAAGCCATAAGCAAAATATGTTCACTGAGTCAGATAGTCTCTCTTAAACTACACATTGTTTAAAGTTTAGACGTAGCGGCCGAAACACCATGAAGCACATTATTACTTAATAGCTTTATTGTTACAGTTATTTTAAATACGTTCATGCATATCACTCCTGTACATTCTTTCTTTCTTTCTTTCTTTATTTCCATCATAACAAATGAACAATAGAACAGATATGTAATAAATATAGGTTGATGGAGGTCCGTCGCGTTATCAGCGAATCGGTTGAAGGCAGCAGGGAAATGGGGTGGGAAATGGGGAGTGTGGATAATTATAAATGACGTAGAAGGGTGGGGGGCAAGAGGGGATCAATTTCAACAGAATTAAGGAAAGATTTAAAACGAATAGGAGAAGATTTAACGATATCAGTGGGAAGACTATTCCAGATATGAATTACTCTACTTGCACAGGTTGTCTTGGTACTGGGGATATTATATGGTATGGTTATACGGAATGGGTGATGTGAAAAGCGATGACTACGATAGAGAGGAATTTTAGAATACATAAAAGAATCATCAAATTCATAATTCTTATTTAAAGAATTGTATATAAAAAACACATCAGCAATAGAACGTCGTTTCTCAAGAGTGGTAAGTTTTAAAGCATTGAGCCGTGAAAGGTAATCTACATATGGGATATTACAACGAAAATACAAACGTTTAGTGAAATCACGTTGTAGTGATTCTATATCATTACATAAGTAAATGCTAGAGGGATTCCAAACGATTGAAGAAGTTTCAATAATAGGACGGATGAAAGATGTATAGGCACGTACATAAACAAGGGGGTCGCTAGAACGAAAAGATTTAAAAAGAATATTGATCTTTGATCTGGATTTAGTGACTAACTTCTTGATATGATCATTAAAGGTGAGGTTGGGCGAGAATAGAACTCCTAGATCTTTAACAGAGGAAACAGCATTGAGAACACTATCATTAAGAATATATTGAGTACGTTGTTTGAGCGGGCCAAAGTTCATCACCGAGCATTTAGCCTCATTTAAAGACATATTCCATTGCCGAGACCATTCAGATACCGAATCAATCGCAAGCTGCAGGTCATTAGCATACTTAGGGACTTCAGCAAAAATCTTAAGATCATCAGCATAAATGCCATATCTAACAGTAGAAGGGAAAGATGAGGAAATATCATTAATATAAAGGATGAATAGAAGAGGGCCAATACAACTTCCCTGAGGGACACCAGAAGTGACAACAGAGGGAGGAGATAGATTATTTTCAATAACAACATGTTGAGAACGATTATATAGATATGACTCAAGAAGGGAAATAATGTGGTTAGAAAATCCTAGACAAGATAATTTGTGAAGCAAAAGTCTATGATCGATAGAGTCGAAGGCCTTACGAAAATCAAAGTAAACAGTATCAAAAGATTTATGGGCTGAGATTAGGGAGAGATAATATGAATGAGTTTCAGCTAATTGAGTGGCAGTGGATCTATATTTACGAAAACCAGATTGATAGGGGTCAGACAGATTATGATCATTGAGAAAATCAGTGATATAAGAAATTAGTATCTTTTCAAAAATCTTTGAAACAGTTGGAATTAGAGAGATAGGGCGAAATTGGGTAATATTATTACTGGAGGTCTTTGGAATGGGTTTTACAAGAGCTTTCTTCCATATTTCAGGAATTTGGGTTGTCAAAAGTATCTTGTTAAATATAATTGAAAGGGGTGCGAGAAGGGAAGAACGACATTTGGTGAATACAATATTAGAAATACCATCCGGAGATAAATTAGATTTAGGGACAAGTTGGCGAATTGCCAGAGAAATGTCGGTGGGAGAGATATAGGAAAGATCAAAGATCATCTGAGATGATCGTGGAGTAGGTGGAGGGAGAGGTGAGTGTTGCGGGGGAGTAGAAACTGATGAGAAAAAGAGAGAAAATGAATTACACTTATCTCTATTAGATATTAGCATAGATCCATTGGTATCGATAATACCATTAGTTGAGGACTTAGAAGGGGATAATCTACTCTTACAAAGATTATAATATACTTTATAATTAGATGAATGAACAGCCTTAGTCTCTATGATACATTCAAATTTATGAAGGGCTCTATTGAATCTATCAGTTAGGGTCTTACAAAGCAAACTATTTGGGGCTATGGACGCTATACGTTTGGATTTACCATACAAAATTTTAAGATTACGAGGATAATAGGATAAATTGGGGGATTTTGAACGAGGGACATACATATCTAAAACGTAATTCATAAAATCAGAAAAATAGTTATACGATTGTTCAGCATTTAAAAGAGACAATGAAAGTGTCCAATCATGAGAATATATAATATGATTGATTATGTTCCAATCAGCTAAGTGATATAATCTAGAGGGGACATGTTTACGATCAGGAGGGGAGGGTGCAGAGAGTTGAATGACTAAACTACAATGGTCACTAAAAGGGGTGGAAGGGACAATAGAATGAATAATATCAGAACTACAAAAGACAAGGTCAAGGATGTTATTAACTCTAGTCGGGAAATTTACATATTGACGGAGATAATTATCACAAGAAAAGGATAGTAGATCATTGGGTATGGGTGATGATAAGGTATTCCAATCGATAAAAGGATAATTAAAATCACCTACGATAAGAAAAGGGAACGTTTTGTCTATGTATGGGTGAATAAAAGATAATAAGGATGAAACAGAAGATGGGGGTGCATTAGGTGAACGATATGCAGTACAAATGCGAACTGTTGAAAAGGGAAAAGAGGGAGAGGGGGTGACATGAGTATCTACAATAAGAGATTCAATAGATTGACAATAGAAAGATGAAACAAGGATAGGATTCAAAATAGAATGTACTATGAATGCTACACCGCCTCCCCTACCAGAATTGGCAGAGAGAGGACGGTCTTGTCTAAAACAAAGATATTGAGGATTTCTACCAACCAGCATAGAATCAGCATCATTTTGGTCCAACCATGTTTCATTTAGCGCTATTGCTCGGTGATCATTGCTATCTAATAGGAAAGACAATTTACTAATTTTACATCTAATCGATCTTACGTTGGCATAGAATATGGAAAAGGGTGAATCAATAGAAGGAGAATAAGAAGGAGAATATAATGGACATTTGGAAACATTATTCAACCTGCTGCCTGCCTCCTATCTGGGCTTGTTTAAGCGTTGAGATCTCTTCGCTGCTGGGACCGGGGTTACGGTAGCGGTGGACGAAGCATCAGATACGGTAGGCGATCGTTGTCCGAGAATCGATGTATCAGCTGCACCCGGAGGACCTGAGAAAACATGAGGACCAGTATTGTTCAGATCAGATATTTGATGGTGTCCGGGTGGTACTGTAGGATTAGGGATACGGTAGTTGTCTGGCAGAGGGCGGTGCCCCTCTAGCTACGCTACGTCTAGCTATTGATTTACTATTAAATTGATATGTTAAAGACATAGTGAGAGAGCACTTGAAACGGGAGATTCAGGTAGCTGATCAATGGTTTTCTTACTTCTATGGCTAATAAGGGCATAATAGAGATATGGTCGTTCTTAGTGCACGTCTCTTTGATTCGCGACCTATTAAATTACTTGCGAAGCAATGTACTCCAACGCACTTTCAGGACGAACGAGCGCTCTCATTCAATAATATCATAGGATATTCTTTGGTGAGAAATTTCGATTTAATGAAATATTCACATGAAAAAATATTAGGAATATTTTTTAGTTTGAAAAAACAATTCCTTAGGCTTGGAAGGATCCTCGCCTAGTCTGGGATCCAAATTCATTCGGAGGCATCGATCATCTATACATTAGAGTGGACAAAGTATGGGTGCCTGAGATACACTTCTGTGCCAGGTACGTTGGTGTTTAGGATATAATGTCCAAGTATTAGTTTTCATGCACATTAGACTTAAAAGTGTAAGATATGAACTTTTCAAACTTATACTAGTACGTTATGACCTATTCATTCATCATGTTGATCTCCATCCCTGAGGAACTAGCATTAACACATTCACTACATTCTTAATACAATAACAATAATAATGTAAATACATTCATGATTCAGCAACTCAATATCGTATATGGCTCCGGATTATGCACAGTTCGTGAAGGTTTACTCAACTCAATTTAAAAAAATATTAATAAAAAATATTTTAAGATTCATTCAACAGGACATGTTGAAATGCAGAAGTACATAGATGTCTCGTTCGCATGTGATTTCGATGTAAATATTAAATTGAATTTTAATTTATTAAATTAATTTTAAAAATTTTAGTCATCGCAATTTCCGTTTGATGTGCAATATTGTAGCTATTGCGTGACACTTCCGTTTTACTCTGATGATGAACTCGTTCTCAAGGCTGCCATCGATAAAGATGCCTATTTATATGTGATTGCAATTTAAAATCTCCTGGCAAAGGCGTATCTTTCCAGAGTACATCAGAGTGGTCCATGTCAATAGATAACATCACAGACCATCCATTTTTCGACGGGACTAATTATGTATGCGGAGATTAGAATTATGAGATATCGTGAACATTTTTCCGATTTGATTCAACCGATTCCAGATCCTCTACCAATTAACACTCGTGCGTAATTCCTCCTTTTGGGTCTACATGGTGATTCTTCCATCGTTTCTTCTCGTGACAGTAATCCTCATTGGTCTATTCTTCGGAGCAGTTCATGATCCAATTGATAATGCTGTTAGTTATTTAATATAAAAAAGCGAAATAAAACATATGAATGAGCGTATTCTGGCCACGAAACATAGCCACGGAACGCGTGTTAGAAAAATATTCAAATCTACTTTCACATATGGCATCACATCTAACTCAACGTCCTTGTCTAAACGATTGAAAGATATTCTAATAGTATTGATTAGCCGAATTTTCTATTCATAAGTAATTTATTTTTTCTATGAGAGAATTCGATTATTCCGCATGTGCTTGTGTAGTAGTTTGTAGTTTGTGGCTTGTATTTTACTAATGTAACCATTTAAAGGTATCGCTCGGATTGATGACTCTCATGGCGATGACAGTTAATGTTGGAATATTGAATGATTCACTCGCTAAAGCTGTGACTTTGCCAATAATGGGTGGGCATTCAAAATTTTGTTTATTTTTTTTTCTACGCTAGCAAGATTTGTAAAGAAAGAATTCGGTGATTCTTCAAAGGGTATCCTATTTCTGAGCTCATTTTGAAGGGACAGAAACCTATTCAAACGGAAGAAATAGTACACAAAACATGTCAAATATATGAGTAAAAATAGTCATAATTTTCAATAAAAAAACTTTACAGGATGGTTCGTATTAATCGAGATAATCCTTACGACATCTGCAATATTTGTCGTTCTTTTCATCGATTTTGCTAAGAATCATTTAACTCGCCATTCGAGTTATGTATCTCCTAGGGAATCAACGTCTATCTTCAAAGAGTAAGCTACCGTTTTATATGGAATTCTTTGTCAACTTCTCTATTCTAACACACGCATAAAATTAAGAATGTTGTTATAAATGTATGGACGAGGAAAGGGTGCTTAATAAATTTGCATTATCATAATTAAATTCGTTGCAGGCAACATGATCGCAACAGTCCTGAAAAGATCACCGAAAGAATAATTCAAGTACGAGTAGGATTCTTCATTCTCTTCAATATTCTTCACATAATTAATCTCGCTATCCTTCTTTCCCACTCCGGACGAACCTTATCATTTTTATGAATCGATTTATGCTTGAATTCAATAAAGCAAGCTATTTCCAGAAATTTTTCATCGCTTATGCAGACATATTTAGAGAGATATTAAAATATAGAAAGACCCATATTGACCAGACAATAAAGGAAGTGTGGAACTTCGACGTTGAAATTAGCTTGGGTCATCTTTTAAATAAGGAAAGCAGCTAGGTTTAATACAATATTGGCCACAATGGAGAGACGTTTTCCTCAGAGTACATTCAGTCACATTTATTGGTCTTCAGTGCAACAAGTACCTACGTCTATTAGCCTAATATCAGGCTTCTTTTCGATGTAACCTGACCCCGTCGCCTTCTCCGTCTCCATCCCTCAATTGGGTTTAGTATACCATAGTTGATAGTCATGAACCGAATAATTGCTCAATTACTGATATCGATTGTTGCTGTCCAATGTCAAAGTAAGTTTCTTTACCTACAGCCGGAGGTTGAACATGGTCTGAGGTTTTTCATGATGTTTTTAATATTCATGTCATGTAGATATCTATTTTACATTTCATTTTCTTATTCATTTTCCAGCAAATAGCACAAGCACTCTACAAACAATTCAATATTACAAATTTATAACCAAACCGTTTCAGATTATTCCGATGTTGATTGGATTTCACTCGTGGAGAAGACGATATTCAGTGGATATTCTCATACGACTAGTCCCTATAGTAGAGGACAAAGTAGGTTAAACGAAGGCTAATCCTTATTTCTGACGGTTTTTCTTTGTTCTGATATAATATGAGCACAAACTAGAGAGCTTTGCGCGGCTGAACATCACCTGATTTTGATGATAGCACAAAAGGATCTTTCAGATTTTCTCAATAACGCGGGCCTACGGCTATGTCTACGTAGCTAACCCCGTAATTTATATACAGTTACCTAGTCCTAAATAAATGCCCTGGTTATTCCCTAATACAACCAATCACAAGAGTCTTATACAATATGGGCGACTAAGGTAAACTGACCTGCGACGGACTAGCTCCTGCTAAGTCCGTGACGTAGGAGGCGAAGATGAGGCCGACTAACTTGGCCAGTGTTCCCTGTCTCCCGAATAAGGTGTAATACAAGACGGACGTATTACTCATCATTTATTCAGTGAGAACAGGGTGGCCACGATGCATCGCATCGTCGTCTTATATATCCAGACTAAGTAGGCTATCGAGATATCATGATGTGGTCTAATAGTACAATCAAAGAGCGGAAAAGATAAGAGCTTGACTATCTAGGTCTCAAGAATAACTAAGAGTACAAGGAGAAGTGCAAGTTCTATCGTCATCCTATTATTCTCTATCGACAATTTATCAAAAATACTTTTAACATATACCACTTATTCGGAATATTCAGATTCATCGAGGACTGGCGAAGTTCGAATCAATCTCATCTATGCTCGTTTAGCGACTGTGGTACTATCCAGAACAAACAAAATTCGAACACAAATATACATATTTTCAGGATGAACAAGCTCTCGAACACAGTAACATCCTAGGATTGTATTTGGTACGTATTTTCAAACAAATAAACAATTTTATGTTTTTGATATTCAAATTGTATGTGTAAGCGAGATTGCAGTATTAGATTCTCTCAGTATTAAAAAATAATAACAATAATATTAAGTCTTGGGTCGATCCTCGTCTCCGATGGGATCCATCGAAATTTGGAGGAATCGATCATCTTTACATTAGACTGTGTCAAGTATGGGTGCCCGAGGCACAGTTCTGTGAGAGGTCAGACAATCAAATGTTTCCCTTGTCTAGAAAAGGAATACCAAAATTCATTATAACGCCTTGTCTGTTGACAATATCTGAGAACATAGGGTAATTGTGTCACGTCGCAGAATATTTCAAATATTAAATGAATCACGTTCTTTCAGTACATCCGTGACATATCTCGCTCCACGCTATGCTCAATTTGTTCGGGTAATCACTTTCATTGTTTTGGAAAAATATCAAATATTATTAGATATTTTCGACTGGAGTCATCGACATGCAAAAGTACATGGATGTTACTTTCGCTTGTAACTTTGAGGTAATTCTCTTCGTATTTATCAGAACCATTTTCGCCAATTAATTCGATGATTTTTCTATTGACGTTAATGAAGTTTCCATCCTAATTTCACTTTATTGTAATTTTCATCTTTGCTACCCAAGTCGTAGCATCGTATTTATGCGTACTCCACTACCTATCAAATATTTTATCAGAATTATACTTTTCTTTTGCACCGCATAAAGTATATTATTATATTATATCCTGAGGATACAAAAGTAGGCGTTTTGGGAAACACAAGTTCTTCACAAAGTTCAAAAGTTTCAACAGTTCTTTCTTCCTTTCTTTTTCAGTATTCTCAAAACGGCTACTTGATTAACATCCAAACAAAGTTGGCTAATTTTTTATCCAAAATGAGGCTGAGAAAACGGTTTGTATTCGAGGACACCTCCGGGTGATGATTTCGCTGATGAAAAGCAAAAAAAAACTAGAAACTTTTCAGACATTCCGTTTTCCGTTCGATGTTCAATACTGTACATATTGTCTCACACTTCCATTCTACACCAGTCATGAGCTGGTACTGAAAACGACCATTGATGATGAAATCTATGTCCAGGTAATACATTGAATCAATAGTGAATTTATTACACTTGAAATTGAAACTGTTCTTCTTGTTAATTTAATTTAATTTAATTTATCATACATCAATAAGATGCGACAACATTTGAAATAACAGATAAATGAGAAAAAAAATGATCCAAGAATGTTTCGATGATCACAGATTTATAATTTAATCAATATCAGGATACGTCTGAATTTTCATTACAACTTGTTGGAATGTCGAACTCTTCTATTCACTCTTCTGAATCTGATTTCGTTAGTTGATTTGCATTGTTCGAAATCAGTGGTTAATATCGGATTAATTATATATATATATATATATATATAATTATATTTTATATTTTATTTACCTAGCACATTAATAGTATTTTTCAGTTTTATTTCAACATAATAATGACTCGTCGTCCCGTATTCTGGATTACTCTAGTCATAGTTCCAACCTTTCTTCTCGTCACAGTCGTCCTTCTTGGTCTATTCTTCGGTTCAGTTCATGAACCTATCGAAAATGTTAACACTTTTTTTTTCAAAAGCAAATTTATTTCACATTCGGGGTTTGCAAGGTTTATACGAACTATTTATCGTACAGAATCATCACAGTGGCATTTAAGTTATTTGACTTATACAATTTTGTAAACAATAAATATTAAAGTGGCAGGTGTCACTCGGACTGGCAACGATGATGTCGATGACTGTCAATGTGGGAATACTCAATGAATCACTTGCAAAATCAGAAACATTACCAGTTATCGGTATGTTATTCATGAATTTAATCGTTAGTTCCATTTACATAAGGCTTCATAATACTGATACCATACAATACCTAAGCTTATATATGACTATGCTAACAAAAAGAACATATAAAAATATGTCTGTGGTGTAACAAAAACGAATAGATTGTATTTCTTTACTATTATAATATTCATCGATAGTGCAATAATCGTGATTGAATGTTGTCAGGTTGGTTCGTTCTGTGGGAGATTGCTCTCATCACTGGGGCAGTCATTGCTGTCATGATAGTCGATATGACAAAGAAGAAGTTCTACAGTTATCGACGACGAGGAGCCCCTATATCCAATGGAGTGACCATTATGGAGTATGTGAACTGAAATTTTGTTTTAAACTGAACTTAATATATCCCGTTTTTCCTTGCTCTTCCACTCTTTGCATATAAGTGCTGGGGATCAATGCAACGTCGCCTCCAAATTGTTCAAGAAATTCGATAAAATAATAATAACAATTTATCGTTTCTTGGACAATTGAATATAACGATATTTGTGTATTGATTAGTCGATAAAAAGGAACATTGTACCCCTAACAGTAAATACCATTGTTTCGTCCTTTCTACACTGCTTGGTACTGGATGTTGATGAAGAAAGCACACGAAATGTGTCGGTTGATGTTCATCCATCTATTGTTTCAATATTCAATGACTACTAAGAGACCATTCACCATGACCACGCCACGATTAATTACGAACGAGCTACACTGAAACTGAATACACTGAAGCAAATTGACGGACAAGTGCGAAATTCAAAAACAAATTTAATACTCTCCGCTCAAACTCTCTTGATATGTAGTATTTGAGTATAAATACTCTACCTTAAATAATCGTCTTCATTTTCAGCACTCACAAGGACTATGATTCGAAGAAGATTATCGATCGATTCATCAAGATTCGATTTTCCCTTTTCATTCTCTTCACTATTCTTCACACAATCAATCTCGCTTTCTTGTTAGGCAATGCTGTTGTTCTTTGATAATCGAATAAGATAAAGATTTTGTTCTTTACATCGCTTGATACATCCAAAAAAATGTTAAAGGCACACCACAAGGTAATTTGAGACTCCGATATAGCAATGCTCGTTCCCTTTCTTTGTTTACGTGAGTGTTTCCAGAGCACTCTGTTCACTGCGAAAATAAAAATTCAAATTTTTAACTATTTTATATTTGCAAGTGGTTGTAATAAGTATGTAATTCTATCACATTTAATCATTTTACAGTGATAAATAACAGATTTTTAACTCATTTCTAATACTAATTTCCAAAATATCACTCCCACTCTCGCATTTGAAGAACGGAGTTAGAGCAAATTCTATAAACCTAATATCTTTGTCTTCATCATTCACTTTCTTCTGACAATATGCAAGCGTTTTCATAGTAGACAACCGTTGTGGTGATGCATGAAAGATTAGTATTCACATGTTGCAATGATTCTGTCTTCGCTAATGAAAATTAATGGTCCGTTCAAAAGCTCCATAAAATCGATAAAAAACTGGAAAACTCTTCGTTTTTTTCTCGCCTCTTTTTCTTTTCTTTTCGACTTTTTCTTGACTTCCCCACATACGATGCATCCCCGTTTTATTTATTTTACACCCGTTGTATTCATTTTCTCAACTCAATTTATCTTATTAAACCCGGGACGGTGCATTAGTAATAGTATTGTTTTCGGTATGGAATAGGAACACGGGGTTGACAATTCGATGTCTTGATCAATGACCAGCGGTCAACGATGAGTTCAAGAGTTTTGCTGCACAATGGATTTCAATATCATTGGAGGAGTTGAAGAACGGCAATCCCTTCATCTATTGATTGATTCCCGTTATGAAAATCGAAACCCATTGTACGATCTATGGTCTATTCTCCGATTTCTCCTTCTCCATCCTATTGCAGATCAACGATCACTTCTCTGCTTATGGAGATATATAGACATATCCCTCTCCTCATTTCCCCCATCCCAAACGTATCTTCTTGGACAGTCCCCAATGATGAACTCTTTCGACTAATAGATGAATATAGTCTAGTCTAGACCTCAACCACCCCCTCATCTATTCTCTCCGTCTCCTATTCCCTCTCTCAGTCTCAGGAAAAGACGATGAATGCAGATGAATGGATACAGGCTCCAAGAATAGAAAGGGTACGCAAACCTGAGAAGAGGGAGAGGGAGGCGACCTAAGAGGTAGAGGAAGAGGGAGAGGTAGAAGACCGTATGTAGGGAGAGGTAGAGGGAGGGCGATCAAATCTGGTGTAAAAGTGTGCGTACGCCTTTATTTGATTTCCATAAGTGGAGTCTGCTTTGAATGAGAGTGAACGATAGTAGACAAATCAAAACTATGCGTAAGGAATGAATGGGTTATTCTTTCTAAAGAGAAAGACGAGAACAATGTACTCTTCATGAGGCTTTAACCAAATATTTGAAATGGTCGAACGAAGACTTTTACTTTGATAGTTCGGATTTGGAGTCGGCCTGGTACATATTCTTTTAAGTTGGACTCGTATGGCATGTTAGTTGGCGAAACGAATGATCTAGTTTGTATTTCAATCGAGTAGTGTATTACTTCATCCTGAGTAGAGAGAGAGAGACTGAGAGATCCTGCGGCATGAATATTGTGTCCCTACCATATCTGATCAATCTGGATAGAAAGCTGATCAAAAGATCAAAAGCGGAAAATATTTGGGCAACACTTGAGCCTTCAGATAAGGTGGGATAGTGCGAAAATCTAGAAGATTGCACTCAACGAATTCATCCTAACAAGACAATAGTGTCAATCCAAATGTTTCTTCTCTTTCGGTATAACATGAAAATAAATACTTTCGATTGCATTCTACTTGAAAACTTTAAAAGCATCCATTTTCCATGAACAATGTCGAGAATTAATTTTCTATTTAGAAAACAACGCCTTTTTTGATTCGTTGAAGTGTTTCACTCACAGCGTTCAATAATCTGTAATATCTGATTTTTTTTAATCGAGAGAGCATTGACAGAGCGGACAGTTTCAAATTAGTTCGAGCGTGTTAAAATATGACTCGGAAATGTTGGGCGAACGAATTATTTGGCTCTTTGTCTATGAAGAAGTGGGACTAGAATTTAGTGTTTCAAATTAGTTTGGGTCTATGAATAAGACTATAGCCCGAGAACATATGACATCCCTCTGATCAAATATTGTGACATCTATCTCGATACACCGTTCCTTTTTCACGTTCTTGAAAGAATAGAGCATTGCGTGTAGAAGAGGAGAGAACAAACGATTGAAAGACTAATTATGTACCTCCGAACGTCTTTCTCAACACAGAACCCTCACACCATTTGGTAGCTTGATACAAGGGGAGAAACAAAGCCTAGCTGATATACTCAATTGCGCCCGAAACACATTGCACATTCAACAGGATAGGTACGCTCTATCCAGACTATCGCTGAAAAATAATGTGAAGAGTGTATGATCTTTATTCAAATTCTCTTTTGAAAGTACCGTAACCACCGACAATATAGTTCACTGAAATCGGAATGAATGATATCACAATGCATAGAATACTGTTATTAGGAAGGTATGGTCATTAGCAAAGGTCCCTTCAAAGCAATATCCCCATATCCCAGAGTGTTTCGCTGATAGGAGCAAGGGCCGAGCTTGCAAGGATAGATAAAAGAATGCGAAAACATCGTCAACCCCTTGAGTGCTTTAGCACCTCCGTCTTTCGCGCGCTCTGTGCTCATAAAGATGAACTGCGAGTGTTTATGAAAATCTCTTGCATCTCTTGCATATTAAAATAGCAATTGATATGCAAAAAGCTAGAGTTTGCTCTCGCCGACCCATGTTGCAATGGTCAGTCCGCCGGTTTGATAACCATTGGTGGCGGGTTCGAATTCTATTTCCATAATTCTCAATTTTCAAAATAAGCTAAGAATATAAAAAGCCAACGGTATGTAGAATTACTTTTGCCATCTTTCTATCTTCACATTTTGTTCGCAACAATATTCTCTATCTTCAAGAATTCCCCGGCCATCGGCGAGAAAAGAGGATTATGTTTGGTACTTGAACGGAGAATGTCTCGGAGGAGACTAATTTGTATTATCATCTCGAGAATATTCGTGTTTTAATCAGACATCTCTTCGCTATATCTTCTTGGCAAAGCATAATAGGCAATCACTCAATAACAAGGATAGAAATAGAAAGTTAAGATATCTATTCATGTTTTTTATGGCCACGGCAGTTACTTGTCTGTCATGTTTTTTTTCACAAGCTGTGGTTATACTAATATGATATCAAGGGAACTACATTCTATTCTTTGTGGGAACCAGAAACTACCTGCCAAATATAGCTCCTCTCGCTCAATTATGATAAAGGCGATGAACATCTCTAATCTCTCCCCGCAAATGAGTTTAGACTCCCCCGTCAATCTTTGAATTCTTGAAACAAGAAGAGGAAGAAGGAGTGTGTATGTAGTCTTTTCAGCTCATACAACAATAACCTTCTAAGCTGATTAAGAGTGTCATCCTAACGGGTTACGATCCCTTTCTGTCCCCTGTGCAACAAAAAGCAGGGGCTCAGAGAAGCTCCACACTGATTCAATGAGCACAGATCCATATGAGCTCCAATCCTTGATGCAGGAGCTTATAAAGAGCTCTATACGAGCTTCAGGGATATCTCCAGGTTGGTCCAAATATGGGGAATGTTTGTTAATCCCCATGGACTCTTCCATTCCATAACACAGAGAGGGGATTGAATGGACATGAATACAATGGCTAAAGTTCAATCTAACAACGCTCTACGATCGCCAAAGGGTGGGATATATGTAGATGGAGGAGGAGGGATACACGAGCTTGTTCAGCCTTTTTTCGTCTTCTCCTTTATCTCTTCTCTTATTCTTTGTGAAGAACGAAGCTTTGCACGATCCACCGACTCTCTCCTCCGTCCTCCGTCCCTCTCCTCCCCCCTCTCTCTCTCCTCCGTCCTCTGTCCCTCTCCTCCCCCCTCTCTCTCTCCTCCCCTCCCTCTCTCCCTCCCCTCTCCCTCTCCTTCCTATCAACCGCTCTCCTCCCCTCCTATCCTCAGCTCCCCTTACTGCTTGTTGCCCCGCTTTTTTGGTCAAGATATACAATTGAGGAGCAGAAGATGAAACTGAATACGTATTTGGAATGATGAACCGCATTCGATCATAAGGAACGTTCTTGAAGGGATCACGAGATATTTTGGCCAAGCACTCTTATGGTCATGACTCCCGGTCGTGACACCGCGTCCAAAGGGGACTTGGTAGTGATTAGATTACGCTGTAAAGTATGTCCGAAGAAGAGATTAGGCCCTCCGGACTGAATTGGCCTTGAATTATCACCGGCCTAGCGGTGATCACCCGCAGGACTTCGTGCACCTTGAATAACGGGTTGTACCTTTACCTTCACTGTCATGGCAATTAAGCCGATGTGAACCATCTGAAAGGCATATTAGCCGCTGTTCATCATTCAAAACTGATCCTTCATCCCTCAATTCTATGAAGAACGTCTCTGAAAATGTCACGATATTGCTCCCTCACTGATTCTTCTCCCTCTTCTCTTTCTTAGTTGTCAGTAGATCTCCCTATCTCTTCCTGTATAGTATCTCTCTCTACCTCTCTCTCATCCCTTCTCTCTCCCTTCGTATTCTCGTAAGTGATAACAGTGCACTGAATACACTAAGATATGGATACAGAAGGGATCATCCTCAATCCCTTATCTTCTCCCGATGACTCCAAGACAAAAAGAACGTCAATACGAGCTTCGAGAGCTTCAATGAGATGTGAACACTTTAGGGAGCATATCTATCTTTATCTTCGCATTATGAACAAGATGATGCAGATCTCTGATTGCTATATGGGATTCCATTGTGGGGGAATCCGTTTCGGGGAGAGACAAATGACATAAATAACATCAAAGTGAATTAATCAGACATGCGCTGAACGGAACATATAATCAATGATCCAAAGAGGAACACGACGATATGCCCAGAAATATGCCAGTAATATATTGACCCTAGGTAGGCTAGGCAGAGAATTAATCGCTCATGGTGAGTCTAATGGCCATAATGGCACGGAATGGCTGGGCAATAAGAATGGCCACCACAAGCCTGATAAATGAATTTGAATTTGAACACCACTGTAGAAACATTTGAAGGTGCTCTGCGAACGTGCATAACTGCAAGTTCAAGAATGGTCTCAGATTACAGATTGCATAAGGATAAATGGAGTAGAGTGTGGTTGAATGAATGGTCTCATTGTCAATGAGACAGACAGAGAGACGGTATGCATTTAAAGTCTCTACATTTGCACTGACGAAGTTGCCGACTTTTTTGAGTCACTTTAAGAATAGCAGGCGCTCTTATATCTTTTCTCCCTTCAGCCTTCTTTCACCTTTCTCTGACCTCTGTGCTCTGAATGCATTTGAGCAGTGCCACACAAAAACGGGGCCTCAGGGGGTAGAGAGGGTGAGAAGCGGGGACTATTGGATACCGAAGAGAGCTAGAGGGAGAGGGAGAGGGAGAGGGAGAGGGAGAGGTAGAGGGAGAGGGAGAGGGAGAGAAAAGGAGAGGTAGAGGGAGAGGGAGAGGGAGAGGTAGAGGGAGAGAAAAGGAGAGGTAGAGGGAGAGACGAAGAGATACAGAGACCTTCTTCATCATCAACGTCTTCTTCTTCTCTAAGAGAGGCGGTCACCTTCTCCCCTCTGGTATATAATCCGCCCCCTTCACCATTCTTGTATGCACTCTTCACCTTCTCTCCCTTGTCTTTTAGACATCATCCACTTAGCTCTTAACTCGTACTTATTAAGTCATAAGTCCTTAAGTGTCCTTAAGTTCATAAGGTCATAATTCGTTTAGGATGCGTGCTTCTTCCGCTTATCTCGTCCTCTTCGTGGGCATCGCACTTCCCGGTAAGTAAATATTTTCGGAATTTCGGAATTATGTAATCACATCTCATTCTTCTGAATTTTACTCCAACTTTCTCTATCAGTTTTCAATGTTCAAATTATTCTTGTTCCTATGCGTGTGGACGATCTTTTCAAATTGTTGCATTAGCTGTTCCCAATTTCTATATAGCCAAACCGTATGCCAATTTTCTTTCCGCTCTGGCAACACTCTCTCATAGACAAAGAAATCGAGAGAGAGAGAAAGAGTTGCCGAACTGGAGATTTTAAAATTAGTTGTACTGTGAAAGATTCAATGTTTCTGAAGCGCTGTTCAGACGATGCGATCCACTTATTCAACTTATTCTCACAACTTTTCATGATGTGTTCTTTACTTATTAATTTACAGTCCTCGGAACACCAGCCACAACAGAACAGCTTCGCCAATGGATTCTTGCCAATAGAAAATCGTTACCTGGAAGTGAAGGAAGCGCTGAAGTGCCAGCCCCCGGAGAAGGAGACCTCGCAAGCACTATTATGAGGTATGACCATTATTATCGTACCGTAATCTGAATTCTCTTTTTGTTAAATTTTCTTTGTGGGTGTTCAGAAGGCGCTTTCTTAAAGAACGAGTAACGTAGTTAAGATTGCTTCGTATTGCGCGAAAAGAAGCCACTTTTGACAAACGTTACAGTTTTTCGCTTTTTTCGTGTTCACTAGTCAGAGATCAGCAATGACTGTATTTGACAATCTCATAATCTCTCTTTAAGGTTGTTCGGATGGGAAAAGACGACAGAGCAGCCTGGCACGCTCGTTCCCCGTAAGATGGTGCAGAAGTCTACGACTACTGCCGAACCCTCAACGACGACAACGGAAGAACCGACTACGACAAAAGAAGTGACTACGACAACAACGACTACTGAACCTACTACGACTACGAAGAAGATCGAAGGTAACTATTACTGATATGTTCAAAATCTATAATCACACAAAAAATAAAAACTTTCTTCACGCTTTCTCGCTATCTTTTCAATTTCTTCACAACGTTTGAACTCCAAAGCTTGGCGCACTGTATTTTGTGACGGTCTTGACTTCTGATTTTGTGGTTCAGATTTGGTGATTCTGTAGTTCAAGAGCCTTTTGTTCTTTCGGCGTATCCCTAATTAGCCCCTCTCAAAAATTATGTGATTGTTAGCAGAAGCTCGAATCTGTGTTTTCGGGGGCGCTAATCAAATCTTAATAGGGTCAAAAGGTTGCGCTCTCCCTGGTTGTTCTGTTTGTTCAACACACGGGATACAGTCCCTCTCTTGCTCTCTCTTGGGATGGATGTTCCCGCTCTATGTGTTTTTTTTCCTTTTTCGTCTTGGGGGCTGTTCGCAATGAAACACTATACGACACAGTGAGGATGTTTCTGTCTAGAATTCCGATAATATCCAATTACAACAACTTTGAACGGTCTCGTGACACAACAATAATAGACCTAATACACATTCGTGTCGTCAAGGGGCATGACTGTAGACTATGTCTGTAGACTCATGGGATATGACAGCGAACTTCTTCATTATTTGTTCTTCTAGTCCTGGTCCCTTCTATAAATGGATGCAATCACAGTCATTGGATGAATCATAAGGTTTCTTTAAACCATAGAGGATCCTCATCATTTATCTATTCATGAACGATTCCTTATATTGATGGTTCGTGTATAGTCATCATCAAACCTTGCAACAGTCATCGATATAGCCTTTGGTCACTCATCCTCCCTTCCAATCCAAGCAAACAATCACTCTCGATCCCCGAACCTCTATGAGTGTTTTGCTCCGATCTCCGATTCATATTAGTATAGATTCATCCCAAGGAATTCTGACATAATCCCTTTGCAATCACAGAATTTTCCTTTGTATATGGAGAAACATTCCTAGTGGCTCATCATGGAATTATTATAGTTACCTGTAAAGGAACCTGTTAGTAAAGGTAAACATAAAGGTGCATATCCCGTTATTTAAAGCGCATGTAGTCCTGCTGGAGATCATTGGAAGTACAGCTCTAAATTCGGGTAATTCTTAACCTTTAGTCTAATAGGTCAAGAAGTGTATGTAGCTTGGATCGCGTGCTTCACTGGGGTCATTCTATCATATGACCTCCTCACCCCATTGTTTCACGTACATCAAATCACTCAGTGTATCTATCGTACTGTCCAAATAAAAAGGTTGTGAGTGCGGAGTGGACACCAGTTTTTTGGGACAACGACCTGATGTGTGCGCGCAAGAGAGGGAGGGGGAGTTGGAGCGTCTCGTGAATAGTATCGGATTACGGTGGATAGAATAGGAAAAAGTCTCCAAGAAGACTAAGGACAAGCGCAAAGGGCACTCTCTCTATGGAACTGAAACATGAACAATCAAAGAATGAGTGTGCACTTATTGGGTTGTTGAGAAGGAGACTGGACATCCATATGATAGATCTTGGCAAACAGCCACTTATAGATCCAAGGTGCTCCCTCATTATGCTTTGTTCATAGCACAGTCTTGTCTCGATTTTGCAAGCTAGAACGACCGCTAAACATAGAAACACTATAACACCACTCTCAAAATGAATGCTCTATCTTTTGTCTTGCTTTCAAAGATATATGGCTTACACCAAAACACTGTGATAGAAGCATTAAGCGTTTAGAGCAATTGTCATTGGCAAAGCAATACTTACAGTAATCAAACATTACAGTAATTTTCAATTACAGTATGCCCCTTCAACTCTGAGCCCCTGATCATGTCTGGAGACTACGCCTACTGCAAGCCATCATCGGTTGGAGACTGTCCAGTTGGATTCCTCTGTGACCAATCATTCGTCCTCGGAAGGTAAGCACTAAGTCAAGAAAAGTTAAGTCATTAACAAGCTACGTCATAAGTATCTTAAGTCATAAATCAGTCAGATTCTTGAGGTTAAGCTTATTGTCAATAGGTTACCCCCCCCCGTCCCTAAGTCTTCCTAAGACCATCGAGGGTTATGTATATCAATATCGTCAAACTGTCTTTGTCCCTAATACAACCATGTCCACCCTCGACCCTTATTGTATTTGCTGAGCTGGGAAAGGAGAGAGAGAAAGGCGCTAATCACTGTGTACGCTACGATATCTTAATATACACGAATAGTTCCCCCTAAGGGAGATGAAGAGAGTGAGAAGTGAGTGTGTGGACATATATGAATGAATGGGAATAATACGCTATCCAAACTTCGAGATCAATCAATAATGTTTCAATTATAGATCAATTTGCTGTCGTGACACTCGTCCCAAGCCCGCTCCTCTTCAGGGTGAGAATAAGTTTCCTTATCAGTTTCAGATAGATTAAACAGACATAATTATTTTCGAAAAAAACTGAACACGATGTATTTCAAAGTATAGACACATCGCAGAAGTTTAAATACTTCTAAACCGAATATGAATTTCCCTGCATGGCATCCTTTTCGTATCTGAGATATGTCTCTCATTAGGGATGTCTTTCTAGGTGCCCACTCCACCGTTCGTCCTCCATTCTCATGGAACACCGTTACTCCCACCGCTCAGACTCCCAAGTCCGTCACGACAAGAAAGGCTCCATGGTACATCAAGGATAGGTTAGTTCGATTTTTTGTCGTTCTGACCTTTGCGAATTATTATTATTATTTCTCTTACATGGATTAGTATATATCTAAACTTTGAAACATATTTGTTTAGTGAAACGAGTTACATTGAGAGTTAGTTCAGAAAATATACAAATAAAGAAATAAATATAAACAAATAAATAATGAATTAATTAAGAACGGCCTGGAAACACGTTTACGGCAAGAGCACCGCTGCGCCATCTGTAACCGACGCTAAGCCCGCAAGAAAGGCCGCTGAAACCACGACGTAAGACAATTGACTTTAGAAACACTCAAGGATCCATAACCTGGAAGATCTCTTCATTTCAAACACTATTTAATAGTTGTTTTTCAACGATATGAATCAAAGAACACATTACATCCCAAGCTAATTTCACTATACGATCTGTCAACGCTCTCTCGCAGACAAAGATAATGAGAGAGCATTGCCAAAGTGGCGAGTTTCAAATTAACTCACGGTGTGAGCTAAATTTAATATCATAATCTCAATCTCTAATGTGAAACATTTTTCCAGTACTACTACCACGACAACCGAGCCATCAACCACTACTACAACAACGACCACTACCACCATGGCACCAACCACTCCATCCACTACCACCCGTAAACCCGCCAATCCATGGGCCGCCCTATGGACCTCCACTGCTGTCCCACGTGCCACTGTCAACGTCTCCGTCCTCCAGGCAGGCAGCATTCGACAGCTCAAGGTGGGCAACTCTTTTGATCTTTGATCTTTAATCTTTGATCTCAGGATTCACAACTCGAGATGGTCGGTACGATCTCTCTCATCAACGACAACGGCTTCTACGTCCTTGTGGACACCGGAGCTGCTGCAGATACAGAGAGACTCCTTCATAGTGAGTTGTCGCGATCATCGTTGACGTAGACGATCCGTGATTAATGAATCGATCTATATTTGATAACCTTGTGTTGGTAATTCTAACTGTCTCTGGACGCAATGCATCTTCCAAAGTGCTCATAACTTACTATACTGAACGATGCTTCAAAGTTGGTAACCTCGAGTCCACTGAATTGAATTTGATGACTCATCAAAGAGTTCCGTTGTTATTCGTCAACAAGGGGACATTCAAGGCACACCTCGAGCTAGCTTTACTCTCCACTCTTTCAACAGTCTCTCGTAAACAAAGAAAGCGAGAGAGCACTGCCAGAGCGGATAGCTGCGACGAATGAACTTTTCTTTAGTGTATTGTGCATGTCTTTGAACTGACACTAATCATATTAAATCGAAACTGAATGAAGTTGACTAGAGTGTGTACTCGCAACACATAAACTCTTTTTCTATCTCTTTTCTACTTCTACTTTTTTCTCCAACTTCTTCTTCAGTTGAAGAAATGAAATGGAGGGCCGTTAGATAGATTGGTCTACTAATGCCTACGAAGAGAAGAAGAAGAAGATGCTACCTAAAGGACCGAAGAATATAGAGATGGAGGGGAGAGGGAGAGGGAGAGGGAGTGGGAGAGGGAGAGGGAGTGGGAGAAAGGAAGAGGGAGAGGGAGAAGTAGAGGGGAGTGGGAGAAAGGAAGAGGGAGAGGGAGAAGTAGAGGGGAGTGGGAGAAAGGAAGAGGGAGAGGGAGAAGTAGAGGGGAGTGGGAGAAAGGAAGAGGGAGACGAGGTGAGAGCTGAAATTGGATTGGAACGGAAAGGAATGAAGAGAGAGAGAGGGAGGGCAAGATGTAGAAGAAGAAGACGAAGAAAAAGCTCCTCCCATAACTTCTGTGGTCGTGTACCCCCTCATCGCCTCCGTGCGGTCGCTCTTTAGTCTTTAGTTACCTTAAGTCATCCCTAAGTACCCCTAAGTCCCCGCTAAGTACCCCGTAAGTACCCCCAAGAGATGTTGGCCCTGAACGACCTCGATATGGGCGAACCTTCATGTATCGGTCACACACGAACCAAATGGAAGGTGGTCATAACCACTCAGTTAGACCTCTTCGTCATTATCCCTGCTCTGCTCAAAGCGACCCATTTCTGGATCGAATACGGGTACTTATCACTTAGTCTTAAGGCATCATGACCTTAAATAACATATTTTCAGTCAGAACGATCTCTCCACCATGATCTTAGTATCCGTTGCACAATTGGCCGGATTCCTTCTGTTTTCATCTATATTGTTAATGATCAGTTTATTGATCGATCGATCGATATTTATTCTTCCCCTTCTTCTACTCAAGATTATTCTATTCATCGTCCTCTCACTGTGTTCATTGGTCTTAGTCTACTTCTCATTCTTCCGATTAGACACCTTGGTCCGACTAGTCATCAAGAACACTCTCTACGATGAAATCAACGAACGCGGCGATATCAGGATGGCGTCATTGGTCATAGCGACCTTCTGTGGCGCCGCGGCTATGGCTGAACTATGGCTACTGATAGTATTGTTCCGTGCCTATCGGACTCTTGCTGATCGAGAGATCGAACAGGAGGCTGATAGGATCATGAGGATGGCGAGGAATCGAGAGGCTGATAGGAGGAGGAAGAGATACGAGGAGGATGAAGCTAGCGAGTATATATAGAGGCATGTTTGATATATTGAAGGAGTGATGTCGGAGTCTCGTGTGTTTTAATTACCTTTATATATGCCTGAAATACTTCCTTTGATCATCGAACCTGTTTTGAACCAATTACTTGGTCTGTCTCTTCTAACTTCTCCCGAGGCTAATCGTGCATTGCTCTTGCAAATCTTATCAGTCTCGGTAATTCTACTCTACAATATCATTCTCGAATTATTCCCATTTTTTGTTATGTTCATATTTGTACTAATTCATTCACACCCTCTGAATAGTCGCATGATTTTTGTACTTTGAGCTCTTATTTTGGTAATTTATTTTTAGGAGATCATGGGTGAAGATCAGGAGGATGAGAGGGTGTGAGAGAGTGAGTGGGAGAGAGAGAGGGAGGAAGGTTGAGAGAAGAAGGACTGAAAGTAGAAGGAAATGATGAATTCATCATGCCCTCTATACTTCTTCTTCACGCATCTTCTCGATACGAAAAATACTCAAAAGATGAGCGTGTTGAGAGATATTGAGGGAGTGAGTAGGGAGATGATGGGGAGAAGGAGAGGAGGAGAGACAGAGGGAGAGGAGGAAGGAGAGGGAGAGGGAGAGGGAGAGAGGAAGGATGAGTAAGAGGGAGAAATAGAAGTACATCGATTGTGGCTTCTTCTTCTTCTCCTAAGGGAAATGCTTAAGGAAAAGGCAGAAAAGGAGAGACACACCATTTGTGGTATAGTAGAGGAAGAGAAATACCAATTTGGCCAAGTAGTCTATAAGGATGTAACCATTCGCAAATGTCGTCGGATTACACGCACCATCTGGCACACCATTTGCAAGATTAGAATGCAATGTACTCACAATAGTTATTAGATGGACTCTAGTTTATTATAGTGATGGGCAAACAACAATAATGATTACAGTAACCCTCGAAATCCATGCAGGATCAATCAATCGATAATTGCAGGCCTCTCGAAGGAAGATGTCTCGCTCGAGCAGATCAACACCGTAGTTATCACTCACGCTCATCCCGGTACGAGCCCATTTCTACCGTACTCAATGACTACCGTACTCATGATTTTCCGTTCAGGACACGTTGGAAACATGAACTTCTTCGCTCAGAAGCCCGTTCTCTTCCATTCCATGGAATACATTGGACGTCATGCCACTCCCACTGAGCTCAAGGACGTATGTTCCCAGATTACGGTAATCGAGTCAGTTCACGATCCATTTCAGCGTCCCTACCGTAAGATTTCCGCAAACGTCGAAGTGTGGAAGACACCCGGTCACACCCAACACGATCTTACCGTACTCGTACACAATGTAGCTGGATACGGTACCATGGCCATCGCTGGAGATCTCATTCCCAATGAGAGTTTGATCTCTGAGAAGGTGAGACCTTTGAGATTAGTTAGGGTTTTATAAGGTCCTCATCTTAATTGCCCGTTAATGACCTTAATTGAATTTCCTTTGTCTTAATTGTTGGACGTTCACCTTAAGCATACATGACCTAAGGCGACTTAAACTTACCTTCACTTCACTTAAGCGTGACGATATGTCCGAAGAGGGAGTGTGGGATTCGGCGATCAAGCGACAGAACGCCAATCTTATCGTGTGTATGGCTGATTGGATCGTCCCCGGACATGGACAACCATTCAGAGTTCTCGCTCACTACAGGTTGGTCTTATGGGGACTTAATAAGTCACAAGCACTTAACTATACTTATGGAGACTAAATTAGTGTTTAAATTTGATTAAATAGAACGAAACCTCTCTCAATGGCCTCTTCATTGCGCACACTATTTCTCTGTTCTCACAACGTGAAAGCGCGTCGAAAAGACCATTGAGAAAGGTTACGCTCCCTTTTTTGTATCTTGACATGATATATTTGTGATCAGACTAAACATAGTAGAAATTGTTCGATTTGCTACTATCCTAATAGAGAAAGAGAATGAAAAGAAACAAAAATCTCCTTTTCACCTCTGGAAAGCTTGAATAGTCTAAAGAGTGAATGTGTACCGTCTCTCTCTCTCTCTCTCTCATATATATCAACATCTCCTGTGTTACAGACAAAAGGCTGGTTGCACCCGACTTCTCGCCCAGAAGCACCTCCTCAACAACTAGAGCTCTTCTCCTTTTCTGAGCTCTTCTTAACTCCGCCCACTTGGGTCAAATAAGCCCCGCCCCCAATGATGATATATACCATCCGAGTGCACACATTCCTTAGTTTATATAATATTTATTAAATTTAATAATATATTTATATAGTTTAATAATCATAATAATGCTGCCTTTGTCATGATTTCCGGAAGTTAGCGGAAATCTGCATGTGATTGACAAATGTGTGATAATATTAATATGTCTTTCTACCTTTTTTCGTGAATTATTGTGCCTTTCCATCCCAACGTTGTTTTCCCCTATCCCATATTCACTTTCAATCGATAATCAATCGATATATCGATAAACTACGAACGACTTTTTCTCACGACCCCAAAATCAATCAATACAATCCTGCACTTAAAGTGCCCAATCAATAATTTCTTCTTCATCTCTTGTACCGTATACCGCATTCACACTTCATATCAACACATTTGTGATGAACATACCTTGTTGAGCAATAATAATAAATGTTTAATAATGTTACATCCATACAATTCAATCAATAATATGACGACTTAATCAATCGATATTCAGATCAATACAGTATGTGTAAGGGGCGGCTTGTTCGCTTCGAGAGCCTGACGGAACTTTCTGTATGCGGGTGGTTCAGGGGTGGGAGGGGGTTTGATATGGCGATTTGGAGTAGCGTAGGCAATCATGAATCTGAAATTGATAATGAGTCATTCTATCGGAAAAAGATAAATAAAAATTGTTCTTAGATTGATCAATCAATAAATTAATCGATCCTTGCCACGACAGACAACGATTCTTTATTAAATTGAGTGAGGTTATATTTTTAATTTTCTTGTTGTTTTTTTTTGAAAAAATTACCGTCCTTCCTTCTCCGTCTTACATATCAGATCAGAATAGAAATGGGTCTTCGAGGCGAAATCTCCAATGGCTGAAACCACCTCGAATTCCGTACCAAACTTCTCTTGAGCTTTGTTCTGGAATAATCCAAGAGTAACATTTCTTTTTGTTTTTATGGTACTCAATTATCTCTGCTTATCTATAGAAATTTTTCATAACACTTTTCTTCTCTCCACGATAGTCTTCGTAAAAGAATATTTAAATATCATAAACGTTTCTTCTAACTGGTAAAAAAGGAAAGGTTTCAGCTTTTAATAAATTTTGAAAATTAAACATGAAATTTATGTTTCTTTGCAGATTTATATGACAAATTCATAATTTCATGTTTTTTTTTCAAAGTACCTGTAACTCATTAGCGATCTTCTGTACATTGCAGCTCTGGAACTTTGGATCGCTCGTCAGATTAGCGAATGTGTCGTGAATAAGATCTTCCAACTTCTTATTACAGCACATGAAACCTATTCAAACAAATAAATATAAACTGAAAAAAATTAAGATAAAAGTACTTTTGCGAATTTTTGAAAACTATAATTTTGGTCGATTAAAGCATTGGCCAAAATAATTAACAAAAATGATGGTATTTGTCGTTACAAGGCATTCAATCATCTACAATCAAGATCAATAATAATAATCAATAATGAATATTAACTCTAACCAGCCTCATTCGTGTAGCACTGTGACAGTGGATACTTTGGTTTCTGTGGGTACGCATCATATCCGTTACCGTATCCGTAATTTCGTCGTTGACGACCTCCCGGCTCTTCGGTAGTCGTCGGAGCTCGACTGAAAATATTGATTGATCATTGAGTACCTGAGAAGTATTGATTGATTGATCATACGTAGTAGTCGTAGTTGTAGTGAGCATCAACGCCATAGAATCGACTCGAGCCAGAAAAGGCGAAAACAACTTCGCAGTGATATCATCAAACTCTTCAAATTACAGAATTTAATTATTATTCAATTCAGCTCGTTTTTCATAGAACCTTCGGAAAGAAATAATGCAAGATGACAGGGTTCGAAACAAGTATAAATACCATATTTGTTATTGATCAAGTATACTGGTATTTTACGTAAGTCTATAAATTAGACTATAATTTCACGGTTCATTGTCTACAAACTGTTGTTTTTCACTTTAATTTTTCACTTATCTCATGACCTTAATTTAGGGACTATCATTCTTGATCGGATTTCGTAATATTTACAAAACAATATCTTTACATATCAAGCACTAAACAATTAAGGAAGTAATAGTTGCCACTAAACGACTGATTAATCTGGGCTTTCTGAGGTCTCGTTAATCCCTTCTACTCAATGGATAAGAGTCAAGGACAAAGGAAGAGTGAAAGCAACAATTAAACCACTACTATAACTACTTTCTAGTCATCAACGATAATATTTTCTTGCATAATATTTTTAAATTAAAATACAAACTCACGCGGAGCTTCTCTTTTAGGAAGACGGAATGGCTGTCGCACGAAGATCTTGAATCAATTTAGCTTATTCTATTTTGTATAATTCATACTTACATTATTATTGTTTTAGATAATTAATAATATTAATATTGACTATGAAATGCACTTGTTTATTTGGTACGAGATTAGTCAAATGAATATCAATGTTTAGAGAGACAGAGTCCAAGCGAGATAGTACGTAGATCAGAGAGAGCGCGAGAAAGGAAGCTAGTAGCAAGGCGATTTCACAAGTTCATTTTATATGGAGAAAATACGTATGTACCTGTTTTCCAAATAGTTCTACTTTCGTCAAGGGAATGTTTGTTGGCGGAAGGCTGAACGTCTCCTCTATCTAAACAATTTAACCTTGTTTAATACAATAAAATTTACCATGGACATGTAATTTATTGAAGGGAAATTTGAAGGCACACCCCGAGCTAATTTGAAACCGTCAGCATTACTCTCTCGCTTACCTTTATCATAAATGTACATTTCAACGCGCTTGAGATTTAAAAATATGTAAGAGTTCTCAAAATCAATGTGTTCCTTACCGTTTCATTATCACCTGCTGCATATGCTACCGTACTCAAGAGAAGAGGTATCCATATCCCTATCATCTGAAAAAAGTCAGTTTTCGATCGCTCGAATCGAAAAAGCAAATCAGTTGATGTGGCATTGATCGAGACTTGAAATGGATTACGGTAGTATGAGAATAATAGTGGAACGGGAAAGTATGGCATGAAGAATGAGAGAGGATGGAGGTTTCGACTTGAGGCCTACCCTCTCTCTCTAGTAATCTTCCCAAATCCTTACCTGATACTAGGAGAGGGAGAGGGAGAGGGAGAGGATGAGATAGAGGGAGGAGAGGGAGAGGAAGAGGGAGAGGGAGAGGGAGAGGTAGAGAAACAAAAAGAATGGTTCCTGTTCTGTCTGAGAGAGAGTCAAGTCTCTAAGTGAGTTCCTACGGCAAAAACGAATCTATACAAAAGAGGAGGGAAAAGGAAACAATCAGGGACACATACAAGAAAGAGTACTTATTGCAATTGGAATACTTGTGCATCGCTTATACTGATTAGGATTATTATCCCCGTTATATGCACTCTTCTTGTTAGACTGAGCAACCTTTTCCGAAGTCACAAATTAAAGATATTCAAATTACATACATTCAAATTTTACTATATCTACCTTTATTATGTTTACTGGTAGTTATTAATGGTATAATATTAATGGTAGTTATTGTTGTCTGTTGGAAGTTATTGCAAAATCAACAACTTTTTTTCAGAAATTAGATATAGAAAAAATGCAAAAAAGAAATGCCCCATGCTGGAATCGAACCAGCGACCTTCTGTTTACAAGACAGACGCTCTGCCACTAAGCCAATGAGGCAGCCGAGAACGTCTGCCTGTCTCACTCTCAACTCTCTGCACGCACTCTTCGTTTCGAGATCACAACAGAAGTGATGCATGATTATGAGTGTCCTATTTTCCAATCTATACACACAAGTTATGCAAACATTAATCAATAAATTCGACCTACATATATTTCTAATTGAACAATTTATCCGTGTCAAAAAGTAACAACAAATAAAGAGCCATCAAATATTGCATTAACATTTTAAACAACTTCATGGTTTAGTGATCTTATCTCGGCATTTTTCTCTATTGCTTGCGATCGAGATGAGACGAAATTGAGTTTATCCAGTATGTCCAATGTTCATTTGAATAAATAATGCTCGTCTTACAAATGCTCGTCTTCGTAAGTAACTTTGAATGTCATATTAGTGAGATAATTGTTATTCAATCAGTGATCATCATTGACTGATCAAGGACATCCATCAATAAGATCGTCTCAATAGGGGGTCTTGGGACGCTTCTCGAGTCATTCTTTAACCTTGGGTGGAACTTAAACGCACCTTTTGAGGGCTTTAAGCTGCCATAAAAACACATTGAACTAACTTTGGAATGATCTGATGTTACAGTTGGCCTTGTAAGACAAAATACAGAAAATGACGCCTCATCGCTAAAATCATAGCATTGTATGTTGAATCACTCTGACCACACTCGATTGTATTCAAAGAAAGGAAATGCGAGAGCCGTTTCGCACTTTAAAATTAGCCTGTATTAGCGCAAATTTGCAACAAAACAGGTTTCGTATGGTTTTCCAGAATTAACATTCAATGCATATTCTCGTTTAATCTTGAAAATCATTGAAAGATTGATATTATTTAAGATTGAATCCCGCGAACATTTAAGTGAATAAACTGTGAATACAGAAATATAACATATGCAAAATTTTTACATATCACTCGTCGTTTGAATATGCAAGTCATTCGGGTTCGTCGTATGAATCGGGTTTGCATTAAAATTTCGGGTCTACATCATTAATGTTGTTACAATACAATACATTACTATCTTTATTAGTTATATCCTTGTGAACTGTCTCTTATTTTGCACTATTTCGTTTGATTCTATTATATCAGTAAACCGATTAAAGGTGGAGTCCCTCGAAAGATCAGGCCCGTGCAAGGAAGGGCGCATTTTTTTTTAATTGAGGAAAGTTAGCAATAGGTTTCGAACTTGCGACAAAGGGGTAATGACTGATAAATATTAAAAAATAAATAAAATTCGATATACAATTGCGCCAGGGCTGTGCATTTTCCATTTTTCTATTTTCCTTTTCTCGATTTTCCGACTCACTGGCGCATTGGCAAAAGAAACATGTGCTAGTTCCCATAACTTTCATTGTGTTTATCCATTATTAAATGGCTGTTTGTAGTGAATCATCATTCTTAACATCTAATTAGATGTTTGTTCACTTCTTTTTCTTCTACCTCTTTTGCAACTCTCTGGACGACAACAGAAACATTTGCTCCTATAGTTCCCATTACTTTTAATGTATTTATCCCCCTAATCACTAGCATCTGTTCGTTGTGAATCATCTAGTTCCGCCTACTTTTTACACTATTTTCTACAACTCTTGCACTATATAAATTTCAATTCCTCTATCTCTTGTCAGTCTATCATCTGAATAAGACCTCGTTCTCATCCCAAATGACGGAAGATTTGCAATGGCCACCCGAAGGAGATACGGTAAGCACTCTAGTCAATAGTTGGATTACTGTAAATACGTATATAGTTTTAGTGGGATACTGTAACTACTGGTATGATAGAGAGGGGTACTGTATCTGAACTTTGGTTGAGCGATTTTATTTTTATGGAGATCAAAGATCAGAAGGGCTACGGTAGTTGGTAGACTAATAATTACCGTAATCAACAGATTCGTCGTATCAATGATATCGTGCACACATCTATCCCCGTTCCTCGTCCACTCGATTCACTAATCGATACGCCTGAATTCCAGGTGAGAACCGACATATAGAAATCGATCCGACGATTTTGAAATTCGACTGGATAATTCGGAACTTCTTTGATTTCTGGCCCAGCCAACTCGCTCACCCCCCTCCTCTCCATTTCGATCTTTTCGATCGAATGGAGGGGTCGTCCTCCTCACTGGGAGGACGATGTCCGCAGGGGCGAAATGCTCCCCGAGCTTTCCTCAAGATGGGAGAGCTCTGGACTGAACCGAAAAAAAGAATCGAATGTTTTTATATGGGGAATGGGGTGATATGAAAATGAAATTGGATTAGGATGAGAGAGTATGGAAAAAGAGGAGAAAAACTTTCATTTCATCATTATATCAATAATAATGCGGTTGGTTTTACCACAACCGAGAAAAGGGTAGGTTACTACGCGAAATGACAATGAGCGATGAGGAATGAGAAATGACTAGAATTGATCTATAATACGATCTGGGCCAGAAATCAAAGAAGTGCCGATAATTCTTTTTAGAGACTTCGCAATGTGAAGCAGCAAGGAGGAGCTGATATGGTCTTCCCCTCGGGCAATCACTCTAGATTCACTCACAGTCTTGGGTATACGATGATTGGTGTTCAAGGGATACGGTAGTCAAATTATACTAATCCATTTGCAGTGCATGCCACATCGCTCAACTCGTGTTGGAGAAACTCAGGAAAGATAAGTCATTGGATATCACATCTGAAGATGTTCTATGTGTCACTACCGCAGCAATGTTACATGATATAGGTAAGACTACTGTAGATTATTGTAGTCTATCGATGTATTTATTATATCTACAGTAATCTTGCTTTTAGGACACGGACCGTACTCGCACCTGTTCGATGGACCATTTCTGGAGGCACTCGGAAAATCTGGGACGTGGACGGTATGCATAGAGTACTGTATCTTTAGATTATTGCGATAGATCTGTTTTACCTTACTTTTAATTCTGGCCTACAGTACTTTTATTTCTGATCTACGGCACTTTTTTAACCTACCGTACTTAGCATGAAACTGGATCAAAGGAGATCATTCTTCGTCTGTTCTCAAAAGACCACGTTGTGAATGCGTTCAAGCCATTTCTAGGTGGTGATACGAGGTTTGAGAATTACTGTAGTTTAGAACATAAGTTGATCATTAACTGACTTTATTCTCAGATTCCAAAGTAACGTCGACTTCATAATCGAGTGTATATCGCCTCCTTCTAAAATGATTGTGAGAATCGATCGATAATCTATCATTAATACAGTAATATTTTAGGATAATGGCACTTGGCTCCCGAGAGGAAGACCAATCAATAAGTCTTTTCTCTATGATATAGTAAGCAACGTCCACGATGGATTCGATGTAGATAAGTTTGACTATGTCCTAAGAGACTCACTCCTGTCTGGATTTGGCATACGATTCAGCATGGTAAGAATACGGCAGAATGCAATTCATATCAAGCGATTATTATAGGAAAGTTTACTACGAGTAGTTAACAACATACGAGTACTGCCGTGTCCCACATCGGGTATCAAGAGAATTTGTTTCGCTCAGAAGGTAGATTAATCAATATTTTTATGTGCTAGAGAAATTCGCCAATCGTTCCTTTCAAGCTTGTAGAATTTGATCTTAATCTTAGTGTTTTTTAAAAATATTTTTTTATCTCTTGAGACAGCCGATGAACTTCTCTCACTCGCCGACTCTCGTTATGTTCTCCACGCAAGAGTCTATCAACACAAAACTGTCAGATTGATTGAAGCATTGTGAGTGATCTTTGATCTTTATTATTATGAATAGTTTATTTGTTAAATATGATTTTGTTTATCCCTTCAGAATCGTCAAGGCATTAGTGGCAGCTGAAAAGCATCTCGAATTCAAGAATAAGAAAGGCGACACGTGAGTTATTTTGTATATCGATATGATAATCAATTAAATCGATAATACCTTTGTCAATCAATAATTCAGATTCACTCTATCGACGATTATGAACGACTACGATGTATTCTGTACTATAGATGATTCGGTATTGCAGATGGTTTGTGATCCTTTATGTTTTATTTGAAAATAGAAACTGTTGATCTTTGATCTTTTTTCTTCTATCGTTGCAGATCGAGCACTCTCCCAAACCCGAGCTCGAGGAGGCTCGCAAATATTTAAGTGACATACATCATCGTGACTTGGCTAAAAGAATTATCGATATCGAATGCTCACCACAGGTTGTATAAGCAAACTGTAACTTCTTAATGAGTACGGTATCTGTTGATTACAGTAGTTTCATTACAGATAGAAGAAAACGGAATCGACGTTGGAAAGAAACGTATATGCGAGATATGCGTGAGTTGAATTATTTATGGTGATGAAATAAAACGATAATTTTAAGAAGACTATCACTGAAAGATTGATCTCGTGCGAAAAAGATTTCAATGTCTCTAATGACGACATCTTCGTCCTAGTAAGTTATTACCTATCAGAGATCAAAGATCAAATAGCTACAGTATCCCCTAATTGATTGATTGTCTTCCAGAATCGCCGCATATTCCCAGGTCTTGATGGGTACACGCATCCCATGAATGAGGTATCAATCGATAAATCGATTACGAATTATTGATTGATCAATTGCAGGTGCTAGTTTACGATAACAAGGTGACGAATCCTGTCGCAAAGAGACTCGATGCTAAATGGGTGAGTTATCGATTTATTCCATTTACTACCGTAATTTTATCCATGCCAATCAATCAATAATATCTTCAGTTGGATCGTCGTGCCTCTCGTCACACAATGGTCGTGTCCTTTACCCTATATCTATCCAGACGTTTCACCGAGTCCCAGACGGAATTTCTCAAAGAAAAATTCGAATTGGCTCTAAAGGAGTACGGTATCGTTGCTACCTAGTCAATCGATATTGCTTCTTAATTACCCCCTAGCTAATCACGTAGTTTTGCATAATTAATAAAAATCCGATTGTTTAAAATAGTATTATGAGATATTTCATATTATATTTAAATATCTATATTTCTACATAACTTAAATGTGTGTGTCTTTTGCAAGCTTTATCGTAGTTGATCCATGTAAGAGATTTCCGTTACTGCCTTAGTTATCCTACTATGACTTTCTCGTGTTATGAAATTTGAAATAAAAATAATCGTGTGCACTTTTGAGTCATTCAAACTGCTTCTTATTTTTCGTACATTTCATTTGATTCTGTCAGCAAATCTATTAAAGTGCAATGTTGATTTATAAAAAAAATATTTATCATGCAGGTAATGAACAAGAAAATGAAGTAAAAGATCACAAAACGTCAAATATGAAAGTTTGAAAAATATAATTAGATCTCTATTTTAGATCTAGTAAAGTGTTCAATAGGGATTGGGATGTCTCTTCTCGATCCATGATTTGATCTGTGGAATGGCATACACGGTATCCCGATGGACAAGAACCTTAAGAACAAATTTAATCGTTGTGTAAACGATTTTTGCAATAGACACTGCTCGATTATATTTTTAAATCACACCTTAGGAAACGTGTCGAAGAATCCAGGTATCCATTTCTCAAGAGCTTCAACATGATCAGCAATCACAATGTCGATCCATGTCACAGATGGACCAACAATGTACCCACTGCCGTTATCCTGCATATATCGTTTTAAAGATGATGAACGCCCATCTCTGCCACGATAATCAATATTCGAATGATGTTTATACCTTGAGCTTCTTCTCGAGAATGGCGAAGAACTTATCACGTGCAGGCTCAGCTACCTCCTTCTGCACCTTATCCTGAATCGGAACAAGATTTTTTTCAAATTCTTATTATTATCTTAGTGTATTAATTAGGAACAGAAAAAACCGGCATACACACATTACATAGACTTATGTACCACCTGAATGCTATAGGTGATGATGTGCAAAAATTAATTTTGTTCAAAAGATGCAAAAATAAAGAACAGAGGAAGACGGCTTTTTACTATCAAAGAAAAATGATTAAAAAATGGGATTAATTCCCTGAAACAAGTCCCTTACGAAATTATACCCTCACATGTAACATACTGGTGGCACTCTCTTCTCCCTTATTTCCACATGTTCTGGTAACAATGTACTTTTAAATGTAAATTATTTCAATCAATAACCCTACCTTTTCTGGAGTAGTCATAGCGAAGAAGAATGGAGTGATCTCATTGGTGTAGTCCTTGTATTGATCACCGAGAGCATCCACCCATGATGACTCGAATGGAGTCTTTCCAGCGAAACCTAAATTAGGGGATCTTGGCGATTGATAAGTTCAAACATTGATAGTTGAAATTCTCCACTGTCTAGGATAGAGTATGCTCTAACCATGTGTACAAACAGTTGCTTAATATCTCACCAAATTCTTTAGCCAAATATCGAGCGATGGCGAAACTCTGAGGAATGAACTTTCCATCGACTTCGAGAAGAGGTAAACAACCGAAAGGAGTATCTGAACGATGATTCTTATTGTAATTAAAAATGTATGAATAAACTGAATAATAATATTATATTTTGTGCTTCAGTTAAATCTACCAACTCGGTTTCATCTCCGACCACTCCTTGTTATCCCTTGAAACACGATGATCCGTAAATTCGACACCCGCTAGATTGAAGAGCATACGCGATACCTGAAGAGAATCAGTTTTCTTATATCGCACAATGTTGACAAACCGCAAGACATAGTTTGATAAAACTCTCCGTGTTAGCATCACTACTACGACAAATGAAATGAGTTCGCCAACGCACAGAGTTATAAAGCTGTATTATTTTAAAATAATAAGTTCAAACCTCTCCGTGTCCGCGAGCATCAAAATAGTGGAGGGTGTAAGAGGGCATTGTGAACGCTGAAATCGTTGTATTAAAAGCACATCCCGAGCAAATTTTATTCTCTGCTCTGGCAATACTGTCTCGTAGACAAAGAAAGAAAGAGAGCATTGTTTGAGCGAACTTACAAATTACCTAGCTTTAAAAGGAATAATTCAAAATAATTCGACACCCTTCGCTATGGCCTGATTTGGGTGGCTAGAGAGAAGAGTTTCTAATAGTTAATAAAGCAATTGGTAACGAATTTGGTCGTTACGTCTTAAATATAGTGAGGTACTAAACACGTTGAAACG